>JAWZYT010004891.1:0-24645 GCA_034508575.1 Petrolisthes manimaculis
GGGGTAAGGGGAGTGGGGGCGGTACTCCCCCTCCAACCTTTACCTTGATTGTTGGCACGTGATCGAGGGAGGTCGAGGAAGTGGTTTAGGGCAAGAGAGTGAGGGAGGGGGATTGGAGGAAGGGGGGGGGGTGCACACGGACAGAGAGAGAGAGAGAGAGAGAGAGAGAGAGAGAGAGAGAAAAGCACATACGGTATAACAAATGCAAATAAAGAGTTTAACACACACAGACAGACAGACAGACACATAAAAGCTCAAACAAACAAGCAGACATTGGGGGAGGAGGTGTGTGTGGAGGGGGGATGGGGGGGGGTGACGACAGAGGGGGTACAGTATAGGCTATAGGGGTCACCAAGACGGGGTGGTGTGAAGATGGAGGGGGTCAGTGTGGGGGTCCAGGTCAATGGGGGTCACTGATATAGGATGGACCCACACTTCCTTCCTCTTTCTTCATAGCTACTTCTTTTTCTTCTCCTCCTCACTTTCTTCCTCTTCCTTCATAGCTACTTTTTTTTCTTTTCCTCCTCACTTTCTTCCTCTTCCTTCATAGCTACTTCTTTTTCTTCTCCTCCTCACTTCCTTCCTCTTCCTTCTTTCACACTTCTTGTTCTTTTTTCTTCTCCTCACTTCCTTCCTCTTCCTTCATTCATACTTCTTTTTCTTCTCCTCCTCTGTCTCCTTTTCTCACACTTTCTTCCTCTTCCTTCATACTTCTTTCTTCTCCTCCTCCTCTGTCTCCTTTTCTCACACTTTCCATCTGCTGCTCATTTCCTCGATTAACTTTCTTCGTGTCTTTCTCCTCTTTTTTTTTTGTTATCTCCTCTTTTCTTTTTTCCACGCATTTTCCATTCTTATCTCCCTCTGCCAATCTTCATTTTCTCATCCTCTCAAACTCATTTCCCTTGTCTCTCTTCGTCTGTCTATACCCTCCAATTATTATCCCTCCCACTCCTCCTTTTACATTATTCTACTTGTTCTCTTTGTTTGGTCTTTATTCCTTCCTTTATCTTCATATCTCCTTCACCGTCTCCTTTGCTTCGGTTCTTATTATTGCTTCCCCTGTTCCTTCTGCTTCCCTTTCTTCTACTCCTACTTCTGTTTCCCTTTCTTCTACTTCTACATTTGTTTCCCCTGTTCCTTCTGCTTCCTGTCTTCTTCCACTCCTCCTTCTTCTTCCCTTTCTTCTACTCCTCCTTCTGCTTCGCTTTCTACTGCTCCTTCCTATTTCTTGTTTCCCCTGTTCCTTCTGATTCCCTGTCTTCTTCTACTCCTCCTCCTTATTCCCTTTTCTCCCACTCCTCCTTCTGCTTCCCTTTCTACTTACTACTCCTTCCTACTTCTCGTTTCCCCTGTTCCTTCTGCTTTCCTGTCTTGCACTCCTCCTACCCCCTGCCGCTGACCTCTCCACCCGGTCTGAAGGTGAATTGGTGTAGCGCGTGCTGGTGTTACGTGAACTGTATACCTGAATCATTGATCTTCTGCCTGAATTGACTCTTTTTTTGTTGTTCACCCCAGGTAGAATGAACTATGGTGTTGTGGTGTGTAATATACAGTACAGTACAGGTGCCCTCACTCACTCACTCATTACACACACGTCCCATCTCATCTGTCAAAAATAACTCGTAGGGTGTTGTTATTAAACTTCTTCATATTCTTCGACGAAATGTTTGTTCTCTTTGTCGTTTAAGAGGCCCTGTGATCGTATATTATGAACACTGGAGGCTTCTGATTCCTCCTGACCATGCCACGAAACAAGCTTCTTCCATATAATGTGGTGTTTCATGGCAATATTTGAAGGACTCATTTATCTTCAATTTTCTGACAACATCACAGGGTCCCTTAATTCTTATTATATTGAAATGCGAATAATGCAACGAAAAGTATTGTCGTCGAAGAGAAAGTTTAATAATACCAACATTAGACAGTGTGATTAAACTTCTTTGACGATATGTTCTCTTCGTCGCTAAACTCATATTGCAAACTAATAGGTATTGAGAGACACAGAGTACTTTTCCTCGACGAAAACGTTTAATACCACTACACGTATACAGTAGATACGGTAGTGTTATTTTTCTCTGCCATCAAATTCTTCCACGTGTGCCATGTAAGAAGATATTTTTTTTTTTTTGGTACGTTTATGAGTGTTATTTTTATATTTATTTATTTATTTATATATTAAATATTTTGTGTGTGTGTGTGCGATAATGAAGATGTCAGCAGTCCTTGAATGTAGTACTTGTAAACAGACAAACAAAAAGGATGCATAAATCTTTTGCAACTCAAATATCCTCCTATACACGAAGTAGACTGCAATGATTTATGGAAGGGCAGGAGGAGGAACGGAACAGTTGCGGTAACACTGCAATTGGCAACACAAAATACTTGGCCTCACTTCCAGTAAACATGTACATACATACATACACTCACAATCCAAAAGTTGTATCCAGGTCTTGCTGAAATCTCCCTTCCCATTCCTTCTCCTTCTTCTCCTTTCATCCATCTACTTTTCCCTCCTCTCTCCCATCCACTTTCCCCTCGTCTCTCCCATCCAATTTCCCCTCCAGAACCTTCCTGTGTCCCTTCTCCTTCCTCTACTTTCTTCCTCATTTCCCTTCTCTCTCCTATCCCCTATCCACTCCAATTCCTTCCTATTCCTTTTTCTTCCTCTCCTTCCTTCCCCCTTTTCCTCCTCCAGTTAACCCCTTCTCATCCCTCCCCTTCCCCTCCTTTATTCCCCTTTTCCCTCCTCTCCAATTAACCCCTTCTCATCCCTCCCCTTCCCCTCCTTTATTCCCCTTTTCCCTCCTCTCCAATTAACCCCTTCTCATCCCTCCCCTCCCCCTCCTTTATTCCCCTTTTCCCTCCTCTCCAATTAACCCCTTCTCATCCCTCCCCTCCTTCTCATCCCTCCCTCCTTCTCATCCCTCCCTCCTCCATGAGTCAACAGAGGCCAGGTATAGGACAGGATGGAGTGGGACCCTGGTGAAAAAAAAGTATACGAGGTGAAAAACGTAGTAAATAAATTGTAACGTTATTGGCAGTGACATCAGTGGGGGGAGGGAGGGGGGTTGTGGTGGGCACGCCTGGGTATTTTTTTGTGAGGGGGCGGGGTGAGGTGATGACATAGGGAGAGAGAGAGAGAGAGAGAGAGAGAGAGAGAGAGAGAGAGAGAGAGAGAGAGAGAGAGAGGTGGAGAAGCAGTAGCTGTGGATGAAGCAAGGGAATAAAAAGAAGGAAGGTAGACTTTGGTAAGGAGAATATCACAGAGGTATTGTGAAGAGGAAGAAGAGGTGGAGGGGAAAAAAGAGGAGAATTTTGGTAGAGAGAGAAGAGAAGAGTTAGGGAGGCAAAGAAAGAGAAGTCTGGAAGGAGAGGAAAAAAGGAGTGTATGAGGGAAGAAAGGGAGGAGTATTTTAGGAGGAAGAAAAAAAAGATAAAAACAAGTTGGAGTGGAAAGGAAGACAAAAGCTGTGTGAAAGGAAAAGAAGAGATGAGTTGTGAGGTAAGTATTAAGTGTGAAGGAAAGAGGGAAGAAAGGGAAGAGGAGTTTAGAAGGAAAAAACAGAAAAAAAGTTGGGATGGAAAGGAAGAAGAAAGAAGTGTGAAAGGAAAAGAAGAGAGGAGTTGTGTGAAAAATATTAAGTGTGAAGAAAGGAGGATAGAGAACTGATAAAAAAGGAAAAAAATTAGTGAGGACAAGAAAGAGGTAAAGAGTGGAGAGAATAAGAAGGTAATGAGAGCAGTGAAGGAAGAGGAAGATTGGTGGAAGGGGGGGAGGGGAAGGAAGGAAGGAAGGGAGGGAGGGAGGAACCGGGGACAGGAGGAGAAGGAGAAGGAGGAGGAGGGGAAGGAGAGAGGGAGGAAGAACCGGGGACAGGAGGAAGATAAGAAGGAGAAGGAGGAGGAAAAGGATATTGAGAACACTGAGGGAGGAAGGGGGTAGATAGGATGGAGGGGGGGGGAAGATGGAAGAAAGGAATATGAAAGAAATGAAAAGGATTGAGGAAGGATGTAGAGGAACGAAGGAAGCGTGCAAGGGAAGGAAAAGAAAGCCAGGATTATGATGGGAAGGATATTTTAAAGATGGTAATGATGTCCTGAGGAAAAAGAGAGGAAGAGAGGAGTGACAGTGTGAAGGGAAAGGTGGTGATGGTGGTGGTGGTGGTGTGAATTTTGAATGGAAAGAAAAGAGAAGGGTGAGAAAAGTAAGAGGAGGGAGAGGAGAAATAGAGAAAAGAGGCGAGAGGGGAGTGAGTTAAAGAGGACTTGAGGGGAAAGAGAGGAGAGGAGGAAAAAGTAAGAGGAGGGAAAGGAGAAAGAGAGAAGTGTCGAGAGGGGACTGGTTAGAAAAGAACTCGAGGGGAAAGGGAAGAGAGGAGAGGAGAGGAGGAAAATGTAAGAGGACGGAAAGAAGAGAGAGAAAAGAGGAGAGGAGCAACGATGGAGGAAAGACTGTTGGTGCTATAAGTTGTGAAATAAGAGGTTGAGGTGAGGAGCCATGGAGGTGGGGGGGCGGGGGGGGGGGAAAGATGGGGGGTGAGGGAGGGAAAACCTTGACCCCTGACCAACACGTGCTGGCAGGATGTGTGGTTGGTTCATCATCCCCTCTACCACCCTCACCCCCTTCACCCCATCCTCACCATTACTGTCCTGTCACACCCTCCCTCCCTTCCTCCCTCCCTTACCAAACTGTCCCTCACCACCATCACCACACATTGCTTCACTCAACCTCTTAAAGGGGAGGTGTATACTTTTTGGTACATTGGAGTGTCGTGATTCCTCCAAAGTATGCCAGGAAACAGAACTAGATTAGCAAAGATACTGGTGGACTGTTGCTTGGAATAGAGTGGAGGAATCAGCAGTTGCTCCAGATTTACCAACATTGTTCTACCCATTTAAGCTCTTTACAACCCCCCCACTTATAACTTTCAGTGTTTCCTTCCTGAACCCTCACCTCTCAACGCTATTACTACTGTCTCTTCAACCACTCTTGTATCCCTCCTTTACCCTTCCACTGTCTCTTCAACTATTCCTTGTATCCCTCCTTTACCCTTCCACTATTCTCTTCCTTTGTCCCTCCTCTTCTCCTTTTTTTCCTCGCCCCTATCACTTCCTCCTGAACCATTCCTTGCATCCCTCCTTTACCCTTCCACTATCCCCACCACCAATGTCTTTTCAACCATTCCTTGTGTCCTTCCTTCACCCTTCCACTTTCCTTTCTTTCCTCGAACTCATCACCACCTCCTTAATTATTCACTGCCCCCATTCCTTTACCCCTCCACTGTCCCTCTTCTCTATCCCTCCACTGTCCCCATCCTCTATCCCTCCACTGTCCCCCTTCCTGCTTCCTCCACTGTCTCCATACCTCACTCTTCTACTGTTCCTTCCCTCTCCTTCGTATTGCCTTCTCCCTTCCCTCACTCCTATTGTCCTCATCCCGTCATTGTCCCCTTATTCCCTCGTCACTACCCTGTCATTCCACCACCACTACCACCCCCTCCCTCTCTCCACTCTCAGGTCCCTCAGCCCTCTTCCAGCTCAACCACCCCTTCCTCTCCCCAAATTACCCCCTTCCCTTACAGCCTAAACCCCCTCTAGCCCTTCCTTACCCATTATTCCATCCCTTTTTACAAGCCTACAGCACCAACCTTACCTGTCACCACCACCACCACTACTACCATCACCAGCTAACATAACCTAACCACTACCAACCAACTCCAGACCACCCGTGTTTGCTCTTACACAACAACCAGCACAACTACAACTCCCCCCTGACACCAAATCAGAATGTTCCCAAAAGGTGTTGGAGTAAACTGACAACAAACACAGATAACTGGAGTGTGTTGGGAATAAATATATACAGTCAACTCACAATGGCTGATGAAACCACACTACTACCACAATCCCTTCTACCACAACCTACCTAACCTCCACTACAACATTCATCACATACAACCAACCAACCAACCATCTTCACGTCCCAGCTCTCCTATACATTATTCCCTCTACCAATATATACCTTCCCCCATTTACCCATTCATCACCCTCATTATCTTGTGCACCATCACCCCATTCACAGTCACCTCTACCTACCCTCTCTAACGACTCGCTATTTTGCCCTAACTACCTGTGCAATTAAGGCCAAAGAGGCAATTAGAAAGACCCGCTGTTTATCTCTGTATCATTTGACAAGGTGTTTAAGGTCGGCTGTTGGGAGATGAGACAGCAGAGAAGGTGGAAGAGGTCGCTGATTCTTTTCTCTTCCTCTGTGTGAAATTGGTTGTAGCTCTGTATTTAACACATTGGTCTTCTTGGGATGTCGATAGATAGGCCTATATGTTGACTCTAATATGTGGTAATAAATAGCATATACATATACTTAACTACATGTAAATTAATCCATCATACACTAATAATTATTGACTATGTACATTCTTAATAAATCATCTAGTTTTACAGTGGAAATTAAAGAGTGTAAAAGTCAAGTAACATACTGGTTTGCACTTTTCTTATGTAGACTAATAATTATAATAGTTTTACATCCCCGTATGTGTTTAGGCAGTATAAATTATCACAGATTATAGATAAAGAGGCTTTTAATATTTGTTGTATATAATTATAGATTATACGTAGTGGGGGGTTCTCTACTTATTATTATTCGAGGCTGGTACACCTTTAGTACGGGAGGCGAGACTGAGATTACTACACCACCACCACCACCACCACTACAACAACAACAACAACCAACTCCAACCCTTGTGAAAGTTCTGTTGTTATGGTAGAGTTTATATCTTACTATAGAGTTGAATCAAAAGGCCGTCCATGGTTCAGAACACGTCAGGTAAGTAAGGATGGTAGTAGTAAAGGTATGGTATTCTAGTCTTGGTGGTAGTAAAGGCTGTTGTGGCCTCCGGAGCCTTCAGCAGCCTTCCCCTCCGGCCACTGCCCAAATGCCCTGCCTTGCCCTGCCCATCCTACCTGTGTAATAAGCCCCCTCTGTCCCTTCCCTTTCTGCCCTCCTTCCTTCCCACTTTATACTCCTTTCCTACCTGTCTTTCCTCCTTTCCTACCAATCTTCCTTCATATTTAAACCCATTTTCCTTTCCTCCTTCCCTCCCACCCAGTCCTCCATCCTTTCCTACCTGTCTTTACTCATTTTCCTTCTCATTTTGTCCTCCTTCCCATCCAACATTCCCTCCTTTCCTACCTATCTTCCTTCATTTTCTCTTCTTATTCCCTGACCTGCTTTCCCTTTTCATTCCTACTTTATATTCCTCTCGGCTCTTCCCTTCCTGCCTTGTCTTTTTTCTCTGCTTTATTATCTCCTTTACTCTCTCTATCTTTCATCATTGTGCCTCATTACCTCTATTCTCCTTTCTGCTCTTCTTCTGTCACGTTTTCCTCCTGCCCTCCTTTCTCCTCCTAACCTTCCTTCTCTGACTTTTCATACATTTCTCTTTGTCTCCCATCTCTTCCTTATTGCTTATCCATCCATGTATAACCTCCGATCTCTCCCAGTCACCTCCTTTCTTACTCACTCCCTCTCTCCTTCCCTCCACCTCAGACTTTCCTCCTCCTCCTCCTCCTCCTCCTCCTCCTCCTCCTCCTCACTCCCAGACATTGCCTCACTCACTACCTGTATTTTGCCTTCACTCATCCCTCCCTCCCTCCTACCTCCATGTTGATTCCTCTTCCCTCCCTCCTCCCTCCATGTTGATTCCTCTTACCTCCTTCATCCCTTCTCCATGTCGATTTTTCTCTTCCCTCATCCCTCCCTCCTACCTCCATGTTGATTTTCCTCTTCCCTCCCTCCTCCCTCCATGTCGATTTACCTTTTCCCTCATCCCTCCCTCCCTCCCTCCCTTCTCCCTGTCGATTTTCCTCTTCCTTCATCCCTCCACCCCTTCATGTCGATTCCTCTTCCCTCACTGACTCCCTCCCTCAGGCCTTGTCGAGTACGGTAGAGCAGAGGTTATGGAAGTGGTGGTGGTGTGGTGGAACAAATGTGATGAAAGGCAGGACATTGAAAAGCAAGTGAAGATGAAATGTAAAGTTAAAAGGAAGGAAGGAAGGAGGGAAAAATGGAAAGATAGATAGATAGATATGAGGAAGAAGAGGAGGGGACAGAGGGGAAAGAATAGAAATAATAAACGAGAGGAAGGTGTGGAGAGGAAGAGATGATAATTGAAGGTTAAACGACAGACAGAGAGAGAGAGAGGGGGGAGGGGTACTGAAGAATATAATAACAAGGAGTGAGTGAGGAAGAGAGAAGGCAATAGAAGATAAGATATAGTATGGAGTGAAAGTGAAGGCAAGGGATGGTCAGAGGAAGTAGATTACAGGGGGTGAATAAAGGGAAGGGATGCAAGGAGGGATTTGGAAGATATGGGGTTAGAAAGGAAAGGAAGGAAAGAAGGTATAGGGAAGGTATGGTTGATGGGACAAGAGAGAGAGAGAGAGAGAGAGAGAGAGAGAGAGAGAGAGAGAGAGAGAGAGAGAGAGAGAGAGAGAGAGAGAGAGAGGTATAGATAAGTTAGAAAAAAGAAATATTAATAGAAGCAGATGAGAGAAGCGAAAAGAAAGGAGAGGAATTGGGAAGAGAGTGAGAGAAGGATTGAGTGAGAATGTAAGGGAGGAGGGCGAGGCAGGCAGGCAGGGGACTTATTCATGGAAGGGCACCGCAGGGAGGAGGAAAGGGTAGGAGAGGTGGGGAGGAAGGTCAGAGAGAGAGAGATTTAAAGGGAGGGGTAAAGCCAGAAGTGATGAATGGGTGGGGCAGAGAGAGGGAGGGAGGGCAAAGAGGGGACCAGGGAAGGGAGGGAGGGCAGAGAGGGGACAGGGAAGGGAGAGTACTGGGGTGATAGGGAGGGGATGAGGGTAGGGAGGGGACCAGGGAAGGTAGAGTACTAGGGTAAGGGGTGAGAGGGGATCAGGGAAGGGAGAGTACTAGGGTAGGGTAATAGGTAAGGGGAGTGAGGGAAGGGAGGGTACAATGGGGTAAGTAAGACAAATCGTGTTTGGGATGATGGGTGTACTGGCGGTGACTGGTAGTAGTGGTAGTGGTGGTGGTAGTGTTTGAACCGTGGGTGATGATGATGATGATAGTGGTAGTAGTAGTGCTAGTTTTACTAATGCTCAGTGTAGTAAAGAAGGTAGTCACTATGGTGTATTAATGGCTAGTAGTGAGTAGCAGTAGTTTTTCCTAGTTGTGGTAATAGTGACAGAGGTGATACATACTGTAGACTAAAGAAAAAAGAAGTTTGTTATTACTGGGGCAGATGGAAAGTCGCAAAAAACAATAGAAGAATTTATTTTTGTGGTAGTGGTGTTGATGTGAGTAGTGACAGAGATGATGCATAGACTAAAGAAAAAAGTCTATAATCACTGGGGCAGATGGAAAGTTAAAAAAAAATAATAGATTAGTTTGTAATATTAGTAGTGTTGATGGGAGCAGTGACAGGGATGATGCATAGACCAGAGAAAGAAGTCAGTTAGTTATTATCCTTGGGGCTAATAAATGTGGTATTGGTGGTGGTGGCGGCGGCATCGTGGCTCTGAGTTCCCTTCCTCCACCCAGACTGTAATTGTGGTGAACTTGTAATTCCGGGTCATGTAGTAGTGGGCGAAGAGGTGAGGTGGTCCAGGATAGTGGTTGTGGTGGTAGTGGTGATGGTGTGTTAGTGATGGTAGTGGTGTTGGTGATGGTTGTTGTGCTGGGGGAAGTGTAAGTTGTCATGGTGGTTTGGGTGGGGTGTTAAATGTGTGTGTGTGTGTGTGTGTGTGTGTGTGTGTGTGTGTATCTTGAAATAGGGAAAGAAAAATAGCCCTCGGTATAAATAGAGAGAGAGAGAGAGAGAGAGAGAGAGAGAGAGAGAGAGAGAGAGAGAGAGAGGCAGGCAGGCCGAGAGTAAGATTTGTGTCTTCCTGCCTCTCTCTCTCTCTCACACACACACACACACACACACACACACACACACACACACACACACACACCAGCCTCCCTCGTCTGCCCCTTCACCTTCCTCTTTTCTGTCTACCCTAACCTTTCCCCTTCCCTCCCCTTCCCTTCCGTTCCGTGCCTTCCTCCCATCAGCCTCCTCTAACCCTTCACTAACTTGTCAACTTTCTCATCCTGCCTCACACCGACATTCTCTAGTTACTTTCCACCTCTTCTTATACTTGTTCTATATTATACACCTGCCTCACCTGCAACCTGTCACACACTCTATACTCATTAATCATCCCAGCCTCCTCCTCCACCAACACTAAAAACCTTGTTTACGTATTTTCTCCACCTTTCTTCCTTCCTCCATCTGTTTTTCACCCTATTTTTTCACCCCTGCCTTCTCCACCTGCCTATGTAGTCTCCTCCACACTTGCATCCTTCCTCCACCTGTAGCCATCTACCTTATCCACTTATTATTTCACCCTTGCCTTCTCCACTTTCCTATACACAGTAGTTTCCTCCTCCTCCACTTCCTCCACACTTGCATCCTTTCTCCACTGGCCATAATAATAACCTTACATCTTCCACCTACCACGCCCCTGCCTTTTCCAACTCCTCCACTTTGCCTTCCCATCCGCCTGCCCCTTCCTCCTCGAGCCTATCTACCTGCCTCACATTTTTCTTCAGGGCAGGATAACCACGAACAAATTTATGTAATCAGATAAGAGGAAGGACGAACCCTCAAGCTCCAGGTATAGGCTATACTCCTTTATTTAGGTCGAGAGGTCTGGACGCTATAGAGATGTGTGTATGTGTATATTTATTTATTGTAACAAGGCAGGGTTCAGGGAAAATTATTATTATAGAGGTGTAGTATGGATAGCAGCAGCAGTAACAGTGATGGAAGAGTGAGACAACATTACTGCTTAGAGTTGCTTCATAGGATACACCAACCAACCAACATATATTTGACTGCCATGAAATTTGGATACGATACCGAAGATCTTTTTTATTCCACACATTACAGTAACGTTTGTTTGGCGAGTATGACTTTAGATACATATTTCTCTCCTCTATAAAAAATAAACAACATACCGTTAAGATTTGGTAAAATTAATGTATTGTATTGGGTACAGTAAATAGTTATAATTAACTTATATTAGGTTAAAAGAATATATTTTTATTACAATGGTACGGCTTCGACTATAATACTTTAAGTAATAACATTTGGCCTATTTTATCATTTGTACCATTACAAATTTTGCTTATATATTATACAAAGAACCTAAATTAAAATAATCCATGAAATAATAATTCTCCTGGACTTGTTGGTGGTGGTGGTGCCTTAAAGAGGACTGACAAAACACTACTGGGGGTGGATGAAGTGAAGGGGAGTCGCGTGTACAGGTTCAAAGGTGGAACAGCAGGTCAGTGTGTAGCAGGAAGGCAGGTGTGTGTGTGTGTGTGTGTGTGTGTGTTTTGTGTGTGTGTGTGTGTGTGTGTGTGTGTGTGTGTGTGTGTGTGTGTGTGTGTGTGTGTGTGTGTGTGTGTGTGTGTGTGTGTGTTTTGCTAGAGTGAGACAATAATAGTTTTCTTATGCTGAAATCTGGTTGTAGACTAATGCGTTTTGTAGTTCATGTGAAATATAAGTCACACATTAACATTGGAAAATAAAACCTAAGCAGTAATGGTTTTGATTGTTATTTATATAGCAATCAGGGAATACCGGTAGTATATTAGAATCACGAAAGAGTTTTATAATGATTCAAACACACACACACACACACACACACACACATACAAACACACGCACACACACTTACTCATATATACACACACACACACACACACACACACACACACACACACACACACACACACACACACACACACACACACACACTTACTCATACACACACACACACACACTTACTCATACTCTATCTCTCTCTCTTTCTCTCTCTCTCTCTCCCAACTTCCTCTGGTAATATTAAAGTTAATGCCTTTCTTCCTCCCTCCTCCCCCAGGCTAGTTTGGTCATACCCGACTTTCAAGATGGCCGCTACACACAACCATTTCCGGAATATTTTAAACTCTTTCTTGGGAGTCTTGTCCAGCCCTGTCTGAGTGTGTGTGTGTCTGTCTGTCTGTCTCTGTTCCTTCTAAATGTCACTGTTTTATCTATTTGACCCTGTGTGTACGTGTGTGTGTGTGTGTGTGTGTATAAGAAAAGAAAGAGAGAGAATGAGAGAGAGAGAGAGAGAGAATGGAAAGTATTGGTAAATGTATGTGTGTGTGTGTGTGTGTGTGTGTGTGATTGCTGCCTAATCTTAATGCCCACCTATGTGTCTCGGGTCGAAAGTCACACTGTCATGATCATCTATGCAGGTAAAAAATCCAACAATGCCAAACGAAATATTAATATCCATCGAGGGGGACGATAGTTGTTGCCAAACTGTCTGGAATAAAAAATGAGTCTGACATTGTGTCTTTTTTCTCAACTTTGTGTCTGTTTGCTGGTCTGTCTGTCTGTATGTTCCTGCCACTTTTTTCTGTACGTATGTGTTTATGCTTACACAGACTACGAGGACTGAGATGAAAGTGTAAGTGGTGCGACTGAATGAAGGAATGAAGGAAGGTAAAGTGAAGTCGTGACAGTAAGATGCTAAGCCTATAAGTTGTGAAAGGGAGAGTACCATGACTTCACTCTAGAGTCTCAACGCTCCATCGCACTCCTTATTTTCTGCCCCTGGGTATAGTAGTCATAGTCAGATCGAGACACAGATCGTTACTCTTGAGGGCAGAGTTCAGTGTTGGTAAATCTGGAGCAAAGGAGTCTTCTAAATTATTCCAGGCAACAGATCACCATTATATGTGTTGATGAGGTCCTGTTTCTTGACATACTATGGAGAAATCAAGGCATTCTAATGTAACAAAAGTGTATTATCCCCTTAAAACACACACACACACACACATACAGGTATCACAGGCATAGGCTAGTATGTAAATTGATCTCTACAAACACTCACACATCACACACACACACACACACTACATCAGTAACATAAACCACAAGTGTCCGTTCTGCCTTCTAATCCTATAACGAGGTATCAAGTCCGTATATGAAACAAATGGGTACATCTTCATAATAATTATCTCCCAAATTTGTCTTTCCCACGATAATTATAGAGTGTAGATGAACCTGCTTTACCGGTTTTAGGTCTGTGTATATCAGAGAGGACAGAAGGACAAGGACAAGGGAAGGAAGGAAAGAACTACTGAATTTTTGAGGTTGACTGCACCACCTCACAAAACATGACCTGTGTTTATGGTCTCTGGCATTACGTAGTTGTATGCTGTTTGACAAATTCCCTAGTATTCGCCTTGGTAAATCTGGTGTGTGTGTGAATGTCTGCGATGTGATCCGAGTGTGAGTTGCATTTAATTTGCATGTAACCTAATGGGGTAAGTGATTGTAGTAGTAGTTGTTGTTGGTGGTGGTAAGAGATGGATGACTAGTGTTGTTGTTGTTGTTGTGAGGTAGTAGTGACTGTGTTGTTGTTGTTGTGAGGTAGTAGTGACTGTGTTGTTGTTGTTGTTGTGTTTGGTGGTGGTTGTTGTGAGGTAGTAATGACTGATGTTGTGTTTGGTTGTTGTTGTGAGATAGTAGTGATTGTGATGTTAGGTTTGGTTGTTGTTGTGAGGTAGTAATGACTGTGATGTTGTGTTTATTTGTTGTTGTGAGGTAGTAATGACTGGTGTTGTTGTGTTTGGTTGTGATTGTGATTGTGATGTTAATGGTGGGATGTGTGTGTTGTAACTTAACTAGTATTGTGTTGTTGTTGGTGGTGGTTGAGGTTAACTATAGTATTGTTGTTGTGGATGTATTAACTAGTGATTGTAGTTGATGTAGTTATAGTGGTTGTAGTAGTAGTAGTGGTGACAGTAGATATCTTGTTACTGTTGTGTCCATGATTGTACTGGTGGGTATGTTAGTGGTGGTAGTGGTATGGTAGTATTGTGGTAGTGGTAGTGTTGGAGTAGTGACAGAGGCATCCTTTAGTGTAGCAGCAGTGTTGTGGTATAGTCATGATAGTGGTAGTATTGTGGTAGTGGTAGTGTTGGAGTAGTGATAGATGCAGCCTTAGTGTTGGAGTAGTGTTGTGGTATGGTAGTGATAATCGTGGTGGTAGTAGTTTAGTGGTAGTGGCAGTGGTATTAGTGGTGGGGTAGTGTAGTGGTAGTGATGATAGTGGTGTGGTAGTGTTGGGGTAGTGATAGTGGCGGCAGCAGTGGTAGTGGTAGTGATAATAGTGGTGGGGTAGTTATTGCAGGGTTGGCTGAGGTGAGGGTAAAAAATAGTTCCCGGGGCTACACTAAGAGATGACACCCCCACCCCCCATCTCTTTCCTCCTCCTCCCCTCCTCCTCCTCCTCCTCCTCCTCCTCCTCCTCCTCCTCCTCCTCCTCCTCCTCCTCCTCCTCCTCCTCCTCCTCCTCCTCCTCCTCCTCCTCTTCCTCCTCCTCTTCTTCCTTCTCCTCCTCCACTTCATGCTTCTTAAACTCCTTTTCCTCTGTCTTATTCTTCCTGTCATTCTTTTGTCATTTTCTCTTATTCTTCTGTCTTCTCTATTTTGTTATTGTTGGTGTTGCTTATTTTCTTTTGATGAGTTTCGTCTTCCTTTTATTCTATTTATTCCTCTTCTCCCTTTCTCTATCTCGTTGTATTCTATTTCATCCTATTTTCTCTTGTTTTTATGTCCTCCTCTTTCTCTTTTGCTTCATGTTGATCTGTGTGTGTGTTTAATATTTATCTCGCCTTTACTTCTCGCTCACTTTTCAAAATATCATGCCTTCTGTTTATTTAGTTTTCATTGACACCATTTTTATTTTATTTTTTTATGTAGTTCACCTCACGTGCATAAATATTGTTTCCTTTATTTCTCTTGTTTCCATAAATTGCCTCTGTCTCCAGCTTTTGTTTATATTTTAGCATTCATCATTAAGTTCTCTGTTTCCATTAAATTGCCCCAATCTCCAACTCTCTTTGTCTTTGCCATCACTTATTATTTCTTTCCTGACGTTCTGATATTTCCATGTTATTATTTCTTTTATCGTTTTGTTATTTATCTCTTCCGCTCCTATTCGCCTGTACCTTTATATCTCCCTAATTATTTCTCTGTATTTGCCTATTCTTCTTCCTTTTATAGTTACAGTTCACCATGTTTACCTCTCTCTTCTCTCACTCAAAACTTTCATAGTAAGTTTGTCAGTTTATTTCCACGACCATTACATAATATGCTCTCATTTCTTACTCTCCCTCACTCTTATTAGTGAATCTATGAATAAATCTATCTAACTGCCTTCTATTCTTTTCCTCCCTCATCTTAAATCCCGCACGCTTCTACTCTCTTTTCTCACTCACCTTTACCCTCTCCCTTACCTGCTCCTCCTCCTCCTACTCGTCCCTCTCCCACACCTCTTTATCACCCCTCTCTCTCCCTCTCCTCCTCCTCGTCGTCCCTCTCCCACACCTCCTCCTCGTCCCTCACCCACACCTCCTTATCACCCCTCTCTCTCCCTCTCCCCCTCGTCCCTCTCTCTCCTCCTCTCCCACACCTCCTCCTCCTCGTCCCTCTCCCTCTCCCTCAGACCAGACCACATACATCTTGAGACCCCCCACTGAAGGATCACTATCTACTGCCGCGCTGAAATCTCTCTCACAGGTGGTGGTGGTGGTGGTGAGGCGGTCCCAGTGGGGTTAGGGTGGGTTAGGTATAGGCAGGGGGACAGAGCAGTGGACGAGTGGGTGGGAGGATAGGAAGGAAGGAAGGGAGGTGAGTAGGGAAGGAAGGAAAGAAGGATGTGGGGGTGTGGAGGGAGGAAGGAAGCAAGGAAGAGTGGTAAGGAGGAGAGTAAAGTAGATTGGTTATAAGGAGAGAGAGAGAGAGAGAGAGAGAGAGAGAGAGAGAGAGAGAGAAGGGAGGAGAGGGAGGCAGAGTGGTTATGATACGATGAAATAGATTTATGCCTTATCGACTGCACGAGGGTCATTAAGACTGACAACCACAAAGAGCTTAAAGGAAAGTTCTGCGACACACATCTTCCTTCCTTGGGGCGAGAGAGAGAGAGAGAGAGAAAGAGAATGAAGAATGAAGGGAAGAGGGGAGGAGGGATGAAAGAGAGCGAGTGGCAGGAAGTGGAGGAGGGGGGAGGGAGAAGTTTGAAAGAGGAAGGAAGGAAAGGGGGAGGGAAGGAAGAGGATAAAAGCACCTGTTCGTAGCATAAAGTGTCTAGCCCGGAAAAAAAAATGGTTTATAAAAGAAACATAATGCACGGGAAAATAAAGAGAATGAGTATTAACAAGAAATAAATATACAAACTTTAATGATGAAAGAAAGATAATAAAAAAAAATATTTGAAAAAAAAAACCAGGAAGAGGAGACTTAAGAATAAAAAGCACTGAATTATGTAAAAAAAAAACAACAACTGAACTATACAAAGGTAAAGGAAGATTATGTCAGAAAAATCACAAGGCAGGTAAGGACTTTAAACCCAAGAGGCATGTGATGTGTGGACAGAACCAGTCCAAGGGAACATTTATGCTGTGGGTCACTTGGACAACATTATGGGTCCTTGATTAGATTTCTCTATTGTCATCTTGGAACAACTGTTGACCACTTTTAATTTTTCCTGTTACTTAAAAACCAGATGTTTTTTTTTCTATTCAGAGGAAGGAAGGCATTACGGTACTGTATACAAAGGTTTATTAACAGTATTATATTTGGTTGATATACAAAGAACGGTTTACTTTGTATATATCAAATTATGACTAACAAATTCATGCCAAGAAAATATACTTCATCGTGAGTTAAATATTTGTTTCGAAATTATTCCGGTAATAAAGTTAAATGCTTGAAAATTATTTATACAGCTATTTTTTTTTTCCTAATTTGCTTTCATATCGTGCATGTACTGGCACCATAACTAATTCAGATATTATGTGCATATGAAAATATTTAATCCTCACACAAAATATTGTTTATGGTGTGTATCGGAATGCATCGCTTAATAAGACTTGTATTTAGTTTTCTTGATAAATCCAACAACAACAAGCAATTGTGAAATTATGAAATGAGAGGTGAAATTGTATTCGCTTCTCTTGAGGTGCGTGCCGCGTTGGGCATATATCTGGTGGGGAAAAACTACGGGTCATACGGATCACTGGAGCTGCAATGAGGGAATATCCAAGGCGGCGGTGGTGTTGCTGGATGATTAACACTTGGAGGCTCACCAAATGCACTCTGGCATCTATCATACTTTCTGCTTCAGAGATTTCCTTACTTAATGTTCATAATAACTGCATTTCTCTTACTTACTATGTATGGTGCTCAGTTTTCTCAATTGGAATCGTTCAGTTAAGATTGTCGTCTTTAGTGGGTGAATCAGAGGGCTATTGATTCCTCCAAACTTTCCTGGGAAGGACTTAAGCATACGAGTAGGCTAAGAGAATATGTTTTGTAGCATAGATTGGAGAAACCAGTATATCTCCAATTCACCCACTGGATAAGGCCCCATGAACACTGTTTGTATGTAACACTTTCACTTTCCTTGCTGGTATTCTGGATTCGGTCTTGCGAAAGTTTTCACCTGAATGGGACAACTGATTACCAAGAATCATTAATACAGTTTAAAGACAATCAGAAAATTTTAAGAGAGCCTTTGTGATCGTGTATGAGACCTGCATGGTGGCTTCTGATTCCTCTTGACTATACCACGAAACAAGCTCCTTTTAATATAGGTGGTGTTTCGCGGCAATGTTTCAAGGACTCGCTCACCTCCAATAATTATTCTGACAACATCACTGAGGTCCTTAAGAAATAAAAACGAAATAAAAATAGTTTACTGAATCATTGAAGCACAAAATCTGATACACGCCACAGGTGCATCAACAACCAAGCCACTGTATTCATTATATATTTTTTCCTTTTGCTTCATGACGCTCACACACATGGCTGACTGGCTGGGTTGGCAAAGGCAGGGAGGGATCAGCGGCCGAGACGACAGACAGGAAGGCAGCCAGTAGTAGTTAGTTCCCTGAGGCTGAGTCAGAGCTGGGCGTGAGGAGTGAGACCCGCTGACACAAGCCCGGCTCATAATACTCAACCCGCTCCCTGTATTTAGGAACTGTTTGCTTTGTACGTTGATGTTCTGATAGTCGAGGCATATTGATTACGATACGTGGTCTGTAGTTTACGTAGCATACACTATGGCTATATATTCTTTTAATGCCACATATTTAAAACCATCTTTGGCACGTCCTATGTGGTTCATGTAAATTTTTCTGACGCACTATATTCAATAACAAAACCAGAATCCCAAAGCCAAAAGTGCTGCCAAATCGAACAAGTCTTCACTGAGTATATTTGTGGACCGAGTGAGGGTATATTAAAGCAAGGCAAGTCCCACTGCAGCCATGGTACTCCTAACCTAATCTAATCCAACCTAACATTATCTTGGGCGAGGTAGGGCAGGGGTTTTATTAGGTGGTGCAGGGGGAGACTATTGTTATTATCCTTGTTGTTATTAAAGTTGTTGCTGCTGCTCCTGCTGTATTATTAATGATGAGGTTTTCAGTTATTGTTTTTTTTTGTTGAAGCTATTCTTGGTGATATAGAATTACGATTGTTATTATTATTGTTGGTGGTAGTGTTGTTGTTGTTATTATTATTGTTTTTGTTGTTTCTGCTGCTGCTGCCGTGCTATTAATTATGTTTCTAGTGTTATTGTTTTTCTTGTTTAAGCTGTTCCTGGTGATGTAAAATTACGGTTGTTGTTATTGTTGATGGTGTTGGTAGTGGTAGTCGTGTTGTTGTTGTTATAAAGGTTTCTACTGCTGCTGTGTTATTAATAATAAGATTTCCAGATGTTATTCTTCTATTTTTTCTTGTTGAAGTTCCCCCTGGTGATTGTGATGTGGAATTACGGTTGTTGATGTTAAGGTTGTTGTAGTTGGTGATGGTATTACTGCTGCATTTGTTGTTGTTTTGTTGTTATTTGTCAACCTGAAACACTATATGATGGATTTTAAGGTTCAATAACTCTTGGAACTTATACTTTATCAAGAAGGGACTTATGACACCACTGATTGCTTAACGCTAATGTATTGACAATTATTATAACTACCTTCATTATGATAGATGAAGATTAGGTTGACAGCTTGAGAGTAAAAACAAAGGTCTCATGATCACAGCACGATAGTAACGAACAAAGAGTCATGACTTCCTGAGAGTGTTAGTTAGGTGTCCTTGATTATATCGTATGCTGCTGGGAGCTCAATAAACCTCTCATCTCTGCAAGCGTTGCCAAGAAGGTATTGCATTTACTGTGGAGGACATTTAATTTCTTATTTTGCATTACTACCCACAGATCCATCTAAGCATTTTTCTTATTCTTCCCTGAATGAAATTAAGAAAAGTGAAAAATGTCTTAAAAGTGAATTCAGTTGTTGTTGAATTGCTAACCATTTTGCATTCCCATAATACAACACGTAGCTTAATTAAACGAAATTGGACTGTGTGTTCTGACTACATCACAGGGTCCCTTAACTCAGTTCTTAGTCTCCACTATAACACACACACACACACACACAAACGCGCGCGCACGCACTCACAAACACTTATTAAATTTTCACTTTCATAGACTCATACTTGCTTTCATTCACTCCTTTGCCCTTGTTAATTCTCTCCTCTTCTGCCACTCTTCCTCTCTTTCTCTACTTCCACTTTCTCTCTTTATCTTCACCCCAACTCTCTCTCTCTCTATCTCTCTCTCTTATTATCTTCTTCCACTCTCCATTTCTTAATTTACTCCAACTCTCCCTCTCATTCTTATTCTCCTATTGCCATTGCATGAACTAGCTTAATTAAGGGCAGATTATGTGTTGGTGAATTGGAAGGTCTCTGATTCCTCCAAACTATACCATGAAACAGATCCCCTTTATATTAGTACCACTGAGGGCGTCTGTCTGTCTTCTGGTATAGTAAGGAGGAATCATTTAATACCCTTCCAATTTAACGAACATGAGAATCTCCCCTTTAAGGACCCTGTGATCGTGTATTGTATGAGAGAATGGGAGGCTCTGTTTCCTCCTGACCATGCCACTAAACAGGCTCCTTCCTTATAGGTGTGGGTGTTTCGTGGTAATACTTGAAGGACTCATTTACTTCCAATTTTCTGACTATATCACTTGCCCAGGGTTCCTTAAAGTAGAGAGAGAGAGAGAGAGAGAGAGAGAGAGAGAGAGAGAGATAGAGAGAGAGAGAGAGAGAGAGGAGGTGGGGAAGGGGGCAGCAGAGAGAGAGGGGGGGGGGGAGAAAATGAGAGGTTGAGGAGGAATCAATATGCGGTATAAATTGGCAGTGAGGGAAGTGAGGGAGGAGTGAGTGGGTTGTGAGAGGGGGTGGGGTAGGGGGGTATTGATAGATAGAGAGAGAGGGGGGGGTTAGGGGAGGGGAGGGGGGGTAGTTGTAATGAGGGGAGACCTGCTTGTTCGTTAAGCGATGACTTCCTGTAGTCTTAAGAGAGAGAGAGAGAGAGAGAGGAGAGAGAGAGAGAGAGAGAGAGAGAGAGAGAGAGAGAGAGAGAGAGCTAGAGGTATACAGGTTAGGTACTACAAGTATGTCCTGGTCCAGTTGTTAACAAGTTTTAGTGAGACAGCTTAGTTAATACTTGGTTGTAGTGTATACGTTAATATATAGTCCTGACCTCTCTCTCTCTCTCTCTGCTTTACTTCCCCCGTACCCCCTCTTCTCTCTCTCTCTCTCTCTCTCTCTCTCTCTCTCTCTCTCTGTCGTGTACTTCCTCCTCAACTTACCTTCCATCTTTTCTCTCCTTATATTTTCCTCCTTTACTTCCTTTTCCTCAGCCTCAGTTACTCTTTTTTTTTTACTCTGTTACAACGAGTCTTTTTTCATGCCCTCGTTCTCCTATTTATCTCTCTCCCTTCCTCCCCTCACACTCCCTTTTTACTCTCCTTTCCTTTCATCTTTTCTCTCGTTCCCTTTTCATTTCCTTACCCCTTTTCTCCCCTCTCATTTCCTTATGCTTCCTTCCTCCCTTAAATGTGAGAGGAAAGGAAAGTGTGGAGGAAGGAAGAATAACACAGAAAGAACGGGTATAAGTGGGAGAAAGGAGAGTGAGGAGGAAGGAGGAAACGAGAGCGAATGAAGAGGGAGGATAAGAAAGGAAAAAAAGAAATGAAAACGTAAGATAGGGTGGAAACGAGGAGGAATAAAAGAGAACAAGAGAGGAAGGAAGAAAAACTGAGGAGGAAGGAAGAGTGAGATAGGAAGGGAGAGTAAGATAAGTAGGAAGGGAGAGTAGGTAAAAGAGAAAGGAAGGAAGGAAGAATGAGATAGTAAGGGAGAGTAAGAGAGGGAGGAAGGAAGGAAGAATGAGATAGTAAGGGAGAGTAAGAGAGGAAGGAATAAGGAAGAATGAGATAGTAAGGGAGAGTAAGAGAGGAAGGAATAAGGAAGAATGAGATAGGAAGGGAGAGTACGAGAGGAAGGAAGGAAGGAAGAATGAGATAGGAAGGGAGAGTACGAGAGGAAGGAAGGAAGGAAGAATGAGATAGGAAGGAAGGGAGAGTAAGTAAGAGAGGAAGGAAGGAAGGAAGAATGAGATAGTAAGGAAGGGAGAGTAAGGATTAAGGGAGGCCATAACTCATTCTGATGCTGGCCTCAGGGACCCAACGGTACCGGATGGGCTTACCAGTACCTCTACCAGTACCTCCACCAGTACCTCTACCTCCCAGTACCTTTTATACCCACCCAGTACCTCATATAACCACCCAATACTTCCCCCAATACATGTAATAATTACCCAAAACTTCTCCAGTACCTATTTTGACAACCCAGTACCTCTTCCAGTACCCCATATGGCCTCCCAGTACCTCTTGTAACACCCCAGTATCTTTTCCAGTAGGCCTAACCCTCGATTACTGAATATTGTTTATTTCTTGTTTATTAACCTTCCCAAAAACCCATTCCAGCCTCTCTGTAGATTACGTACTGAACCTTACTTCTGGTCTGTTAATAATAGCCTCTACCATTCTTTGGGTCGATTCCACAGTCGTTAGTAGTGGTTTGTAAGCACGCAAACGAAAAATTCTCAGCTGTGTAAAATATGACTTATGGCTGAAATAGTTAATGAACTTGATGGAACTAACTACGTGACATATTTTGTGGATATGGATATTGATTGAGTTTGTTGGATGTAATTAAGACTGACAAGTGTAGTTGGGGAGGATCATAACAAACCAAAGCCACTGTGGAATAGGCCTTTTATTCCCTAAGAATTCAAGGGGATTAGGCTATGTGTGTTATATTATTTTAGCTCCTCTCATAGTCTGCTTAATTAAGAGGAAGGTATAATACAGTGTTGGTTAATCTGGAGCTGATGATTCCTTCAAAGAATTTCAGCAACGTATCACCATTGTTATTGCTTACCTGGTCCTGTTTCGTGGCATACAGTACTTTGGAGGAATCAAGACGCTGCAATGTACTAAAAGTGTATTTATTACCTCATTTAGGCCGAAAATAAAGCCTTGATAGAAACGAAACTTGTTCTGGTAATTGTATCAGTAATGTTGTGTATGTAGCCTGTCATTCCACCCCCCAAGGGACTGTGATGAGATTTTAATTTACAGGAGATACTCAGAGCCTCACATTGTTCGGTATGTCTTTGTGGAGAATATTGTAACACAGTAAGATTAGATTCTGAATGTCAAATAAAGCGTTTAGCATACTTTACGTTCTAATACCATGTATGTGAGTGTGTTTATAGCCTATGCCTGTAGTTGTTGTTGTTGTTGTTGTGGCTTTCACGTTATTTATAAAGTGCAGTTTTCTAAAGGTTATTGTTATTGAGCTTGGCATCACATTTCTAACCTATTTTTTTCCTTTCTTTGTCAACAGGAAAGTGTGTCGTAACTGCAAATGTCCCCGAGAGGACCATTGTGGTGGAGAGTTGGTCACCTCTATGGCCGCCACCACTACATCCTCCTCCACCATCACCACCACACCTTCCTCCAACACAGCCACCGCCACCACCACCACCACATCTACCGGTGCCCCCACTGACGCCATTACACCCCCACCCCCACCACCACCACCACGACACCCCCACCAAGAGACCAGGCGTGGGTGTGGGTGTGGGGGCAGGCGTGTACACCGACCCCCACAGACACAGCCAGAGTGATGACGACTCTGGGTGTGCCCTAGAGGAGTACACCTGGGTTCCTCCTGGCCTCAAACCCGAACAGGTGAGTTTACCACACGATTAAGGGGGTGCGGGAATAGGGGGACAAGATTGGGGGGGGTGCAGGGGTTTTGTTTTTTTTTGGGGGGGGTTGGAGATGCGGGAGTACGAGGACAGGCTTTGGGAGGGGGGTTATAGGGTTGCGGGAATAGGGGACAGGCTTTCTACCCCACCCAAAGCCTGTTTCCCTATTCCCACCCACCCCCCAAGCCTGTCCCCTACTCCCACACCCTCTTGAGTAGGCAGTTAAAGTGTTCTAGGGAGGTAATTAACCTTTTTATGATCATGTAAGAATTTTTTCTCTGTGAATTAATGACCCCGTGAAGTAGTGAGCATGTTCTAGTGCTGCAATTATCGACCATCAGTTGGATATTTTCAGGAAGATAACTTATAATTTGTGAGGAAATTAATTACTTGTTGATTAATGTGATTTTTGAGCTAAAATTAAACTCTTGGAATATCGATAAAGTTTTATATTTTGAAAATGTAGCTATAAATTGTTTAACAAAGTTTATTGTTGTGTTCTGAAATATATATGTGTTTTAAAATTTAGGTAGTGGATAGGAATTTTTTGGCCAGGGGAAGTGGAGGAGGAATATTATTAGTGAAAACATGAAGAAAATGAGACAACTGTCGGTGGTTGTCTGGAGGCTAACAGTTGCTACTAATTATATGGTGAGAATGTTGAGTTTTAGTGATGATTACCTACATGGAACCCGGTACGTACGTAACTTGTGGAAAAGTAAGAATCATTAAGGACCCTGTGATCATGTATGAGAATTGGAGGCTTCTGATTCCTCCTGACAATGCCACGAAACAAGGTCCTTCCCTATATAGGTGGGAGTTACGTGGTAATATTTGAAGGACTCGTTTACCTCCAATTTCCTGACTACATCACAGTGTTGGTATATCTGGAGCAACTGATTCCTCCAGACTATTCCAGACAACAGACCAATATTATTTCTGTCCATCTGGTCCTGTTTCCTGGTATACTAAGGAGGAATCAAGGTGCTCAAATATAACAGAGATATTTTATCAGCTTAACTTAAAGTATTGAAGAGTTTGAAAATTACTTAAGGATTCTGAATATTAAAAGATTTTTGGTAGTTCATCTGCAGAAAGGATATAATTTTTTTCTCTTAAAAGTTTGTTGTTTTTCGTGGAGATTATAATGTCCAATTTCGTTAGGTAGGGATTAATTCAGGAGGGAAAGCTAAATAATTATGATGCCATGGAAATCGCAGTGATTAAAAATATAAATACAACATTCCATTAGTTGTCCACAGAATTGCTTTATGTTGACTGTGCAAATCAAAATAAGCTGGTGATTAACGTTTGCAATACGTTTCTCCTCTCTCTCTCTCTCTCTCTCTCTCT
>JAWZYT010004892.1:0-5000 GCA_034508575.1 Petrolisthes manimaculis
TTGGAAAATATAGAGGATGAAGCTAAAAGGGCTAGAGGTGTTGTTGTTGTAGTTGTTGTTGTTGTTGTTGTTGTTTGTGATGGTTGTAGTGGTGGAGAGGGGAAGGCTAAAAGAAACGAAAGGGAATATTTTCAGGGCCTTTTATTCTCTCTCTCTCTCTATCTATCTATCTATCTCTATATCTATATATCTCTATCTCTATCTCTATCTCTATCTATCTCTATCTTTCTCTCTCTCTCACATACACAGTTTTGTCTCACTTTCCCTGTTTCGTAATTCATTTGTTTTTCATCTTGCTCTCATTTCTCCCTCGCTTTCACTCTCTTTTCTCATTCTCCCTTTCACCTCTCTCCTTTTTTCCCCCTATCTCCCCTCATATTCAGATCTCTTTCATGTTTCTCCATCCCTTCATTAACGCAAAAGTATAGTGAATAGGATGTTTACACACACACACACACACGAACACACACACACACACACACACACACACACACACACACACACACACACACACACACACACACACACACTATCCTTTTCACCTACTGATTAATAGACATAATTCTCTCTCTCTCTCTCTCTCTCTCTCTCTCTCTCTCTCTCTCTCTCTCTGTTGACGTGGTAAGGGGACAAGGGGATACCAGGGCGTCTCGTAACTTAGAGAGAGAGATAGAGACAGATAGAGAGAGAAAGAAAGAGAGAGAAATAGACTGGATAAAGAAAGTGTATAGATAGAGAAAAGCCAAAGAGACATAAGTAAAATCTAGTAGAGTGTATTTATTATGAGAAAGAATGAATGTATAATAGACGAATAATGATTATGTACGAAAGGAAAAGGAAATATAGAAAGATAAAATGAGAGACTAATGAATTGAGTTAGTGAAAAAGAATGATAGGTAAATAGAGACACTAAGAGAGGAGGAATGTGAAGGAGAGAGAGAATAATAAAAATATGCATGAGAGAGAGAGAGAGAGAGAGAGAGAGAGAGAGAGAGAGAGAGAGAGAGAGAGAGAGATAAGAGGGATGATGGAAGCAATTTTTTTTGAGTTAGCGGGGTCTGTGAAATGGTATTACATGGGAGGAAAGGGGGCAAGAAAATGTGATATATTAAGAAGAGTAATGGGGAAAATAGAGAGGAAATGGGATATACGAACTAGAGAAATAGGGAAATTATAGTGAAATTGTGATTTTACCGTAAATATTAGTGTCAAATATCAGTAGCTATAAGTTAAGAATGTTTTTGGTACACATTGGATTTTATATGTTTATAATAACACACATACACACACACACACACACACACACACACACACACACACACACACACACACACACACACACACACACACACACACACACACACCACATACACAACACACCACACGACACACCACACCACACGACACACCACACCACACATCATACCACACAACTCAACACACACACATCACAACACACACACACACACACATACATACACACATACACAACCCACCACATAAAACACACACAAACACCTACCTGCCTATCTGCCGTTCCCGTAAGCCATATTTACCCTCTATTATCCCTCAATATCGGTCCAATCTTCTGGCTCAGTGTGTTGAAAAAATCCGACCAGGCTCCCTTCTACCTCCTACCTGCCTGCCTGCCTCGTCTTCCTTCCTTCCTCTCTTACTATTATTATTATTATTATTATTATTATTATTATTATTATTATCTTTCTTCTTCTTCTTCTTCTTCTTCTTATTATTATTATTATTATTATTATTATTATTATTATTATTATTATTATTATTTTTATTATTATTATTATTATTATTATTATTATTATCTTTCTTATGTGTTGTTTTGTAGCGGGTCTTATTTCCTCTCTGTTTGTCTGTTTGTTTGTGTGTCACTTACTCATGCCCTGCTATTTATTATCTTGGTTGATTTGGGTGTTACTATTTTTGTTTGGAGGTATGTATTTGTCTTTCTGTTTTTTTTCAATGTTTTTCTTAGGATGTGTATTGTTAATTTATTCGCCTCCTTTTCTTTCTCATTCTCTCTCTCTCTATCTATCAATCTCTATCTATCTATCTCTATCTATCTATCTATCTATCTATCTATCACTCTTACTCTCACTCTCCTTATATAACCAATCATCCTCTTGCCATAACATTCACACTCTGTCTAACACACACACACACACACACACACACACACATTTTCTCTCCTCTTACCTTCTCCCTCGTACTTTCTCTTAACGCCCCACTTTAATTCACTCTTAACCTCACTTTACTGCTCTCTCTCTCATTCTCTTTCTTTGGTTCTCCTTACTCCTTTCTTTCTTTCTCCTTCCCTCCTCTTCCCTCCCTTCGTAATGCGTTGGAAGATAATCGTCTTATTGGATTTCTCTCTTTTTTTTTTTTTTTTTTTTTTTATTCAATCCCATCCTTGTGTTGTATATTTATGGTTTGATTCTTCTTTCATAATTATATACAGTATGATCGAGTTTTATGTCTGCGCATCACATAATAATAATCAATGATCGACCATTTTATTTTTTTTATAATAAAGTATTCAGACTTTATTATTATTATTGTTATTATTGTTATTATTGTTATTTTTATTATTATTGTTATTTTTGTTTTTATTGTTATTTTTATTATTATTGTTATTATTGTTATTTTTATTATTTTTATTATTATTGTTATTATTGTTGTTATTATCATTATTATTATTATTATTATTATTATTATTATTATTATTATTATTATTATTATTATTATTTATGCGTGTGTGGGTGTATTTGAGGAGCACACACATTGATATATAACCTATTCATTAACACAAGTTGGCGACGTATAGACGTATAAAAGAATATGGAATAGGTAGTAACTCCAGACGGTTTGTGTATCTCCTACTCTCCTTATTCTCGCTTTATCTTCATTAGCCTTCTATCTCCTTCCTCCTCATTATTATATCTTCCTCCTTATCCTTATACCTTCCTCCTTATCCTTATACCTTCCTCATTATCCATATACCTTCCTCCTTATCCTTATATCTTCCTCCTTATCTATGTATTCCTTTCGTCTGTCCCCTTCAATACTGTTTATCTTTTTATTTCATTTACCTTCTCCCCTCTTCCTACCAATTCTCTCCCCTTCTCACTCCCCTACCTTACTTCCTTCCCCTCACATTCCCTCTGACTCACCCCTCCCCTCACGCTTCCTCTTCTCCCCCTTTGATACACGGAATGCCTAAGTGATATTAACAGACTCAGGAAGAGCCTCATGACTGGCCATTAACCGAATTGAACCGGACCGAAACCGAACCGAACTAAACTGAACTGAATCGAATTAAACCGACCCTAAACCAAACTTAACTTCGACTGACGACAATTATAGTTTTCTCTCTGTGTTACTAGACTATATTTCCTACCTGAGAAATGCAATACTAACGCCGCGAGGATTGAAAATATCTTAACATTAATTAAAGTAAACCGCTTAGTTATAATGTTTCGTGCTCTGTGGGTGATTTCCACTTAATTTCCAACCCCACGTCATTGTGAAAACTAGACAACAACTTACAAACCAACACATAAAGATTGAAAGACAACATAGGACAGGAAATCCTCGCTTTTCCCTGATGATTTAAAGACGTTATTGAGTGTAAAATGTGACCATCCCCCTAGAGGTTGACCAGACCCTTGACACACGGCTTCACAGAGGACAGTTGAACCCTGAGGGGAAAGGTGAGGCCAGTGACAACACCTTGGGGGGACAGAGGGCATGTGGTGGTGCTCGTTAAGGGAACATTCCTTTGGGTGAAGGGAAGGGTTAATGATTCCTCCAAACTATGACAATGACACGAGGTGGACTACATTATACGTTATGCAACAATAAAGTAACCCTTTAATGTGGACAATTCCATATGAGATTTTATCAATACGGCAATGCAGATTTTACAGTTATAATGAACGATAGGGAAAGAGACAGTTTCTAAAGTTAACAAAGTAATATATTGTTCTTTATAACCGTAGATAATACCTTCCTATCAATTATTTTTGTCATGATCCAACCAAAGAAAGCCAACTTTGCCAAGTAGACAGTATAGATGCTTGTAGACAGTATAGAGTCCTACATATCATAGTTTGCTGAACCCTTCCAAGATTATGTGCCATAAATTAAAGAAAATAACCCATCCATACCCATGCCTTCGTTGTGTCCATGCCACTCCATTACCTTCACCCAGGCACTTACATTCAGTGTTTCAGCGTCAGTGAAGTTGTGAATTCTAACGACCTAAGCTCAGAGTGTGTTGTCTCAGTCAACACCCGAACTGACCCACAGTCACTCAGGTCACGTCCTGGATTCTGCAAGATAAATGTGTCTTGTGTTGCGGCTGTGTGGTGTGGGACGATGGGAAATTTACGAGTGGTCTTTTTGGTCTGTGTGTTCAGCGTGACGAGTCCCACTTGGGTAGCTTAGCATATAAATATATATATATATGTGTGTGTGTGTGTGTGTGTATGTGTGAAGCATCGAGAATGAGTGGGCGACAACAGTTAAGCACTCGAGCGAAGGATTTTCAAGGAATGTCTAAACTTATAAAATAGTTAGGAGGCTGCAAAGGTAGTTTGAAAAGGAGTTGTAGGAGATGAAGAGAAGACGGAAAGGAAGGAATAGTTGGAAAAAGAAGTGTGGAGGCAAGGAAGAAGTGGGAGGGAAAAGGAAGGGGAAGGAAGTGCAGGAGAAAAATAGAGAACCAGGCGAGTTAACCTGAAGGAATTACTGAACTCAGGCCCGTAGTTTTAAAACATTTGAGGGGCCTTACTGGAGCTCTATGAACCCTCCAAATAATCCAGGCCACAAAACGCTTCAGTGTTTCGAATAGGGAATCTGTTGCCTGGAGTAGTTTGGAGGGTTCATAGAGCACCAGTAAGGGCATCAAATGTTTTAAAACTACGGGTGTTAGAGACTGATTTATTTTGGTGAAGTGTCTGAGTCTCCTTACG
>JAWZYT010004892.1:10000-67500 GCA_034508575.1 Petrolisthes manimaculis
GTTTAAGTATACCCATTTCCTTTCCCATTTCTTCCTCTCGTTATATACAAGATATATATGGTATGTGTGCGATGAGAAAAATACGTATATTATTATAAGTTACCTCATTAAATTTGCATCGTAGTCTCCGTGTTATCTGCTAAACTATATATCATCGTAGTTTTCCGTATAGGTGTGTGTCTAAAATATATTACTTTATGCATGTTCACTAATGCCTATATATATCCCACATGGAAAGAGTGTGGAAGGGTGTGTGGAAGTAGGGGACAGGCTTGGAGGGGGGTGGGACTGGGGGGGGTGCGGGAATAAGGGGACAGGTTTGAAGTGGGTAGAAAGCCTGTCCCCCTATTCCCGCACCCCCAAAATCCCTACCAAGCATGTCCTCCCCCTACTCCTGCACCCCCTCAAGCCTGTCCCCCTATTCCCACACCCCCTTAAAGAACCTGGCAACTGAATTACTGGTACACGTGATGTGAGTGGCGCTGCAATACAATCATCCTGACTTGATATACACTAACCTTACATGCACAGGTGTTTGGTGAAGCACATGTGGAGTTCACGACTAATTCTGCTACAAATATTCGATCCCATTTCAATATGTACCAAACTTATATACGTATTTTTAGATCTATCCCATACCTATTGTCATATACCGGTAGCCTATTTGTGTATATATATTGTATTAAGATTTACAAATGTTAGGTATAGCATCTGTCACTGAGAACGTTGCTATACTATATATGTCCAAACCTTGAGTGACTAGCAATGTCCGAGTTTGAGTGTGTTAATTGTGTTGTGTTGACTGTGTTGAGTCATGTTGGGAAGCCTGTATCTGTTTGTTTAGTGAGTCATGTTGGGAAGCCTGTATCTGTTTGTTTAGTGAGTCATTAACCTGTGTGTAGGTGTGGTTCTATGTATATACAAAATGTGAATATCTTAGTTAATGTTCATGTGTTCCATTTATAATTTTTGTGTGTCATGTGTGTATAAATATAGTATATCATTCATTCAACTTTCTTTTATTCATTATTCTCACTGTTTCTTCCTAATTTTCTTACTCATTCACTTCGTCTCTCTCTCTCTCTCTCTCTCTCTCTCTCTCTCTCTCTCTCTCTCTCTCTCTCTCAGTCACAAGTGGGGTTCCTCAAGGTTCAGTTCTAGGTCCGCTACTCTTTATAATCTACATTAATGATATAGATGTGGGCATTGTCAGTCGAATTGCAAAATTTGCTGATGACACCAAGTTAGGGTGTAATGCTTCATCATTTGAAAAGGTAGAACAATTACATAAAGACCTAGAGAAAGTAGGAAAGTGGTCTGAACGATGGCAGATGCCATTCAATTTGGACAAGTGTAAAGTGATGCACATAGGTCCAGCCAACCAGAGAGCCAGTTACTCTCTGTTGGGAAGTGAAATTAGTAGTACTGACTTGGAGAAAGACTTAGGTGTACTGATCAGCAGTGACCTCAAATTCTCCAAGCAGTGCCTCGCAGTAGAGAAGAAAGCCCAGAGGCTTCTTGGTTATATAAAGAGGCAATTTAGATTTAGAAATAAAGAGATAGTCCTCACTCTGTACAATTCATTGGTTCGGCCACATCTGGAATATGCTGTGCAGTTCTGGTCGCCGACTCTCAAGAAAGACATTGCGAGGCTTGAGAGAGTCCAGGCTAGGGCCACCAAACTGATCCCATCAATTAAACACATGGGCTACCAGAGAAGGCTGCAGGCACTAGGTCTCTTCTCATTAGAGACCAGACGCTTGAGAGGTCAACTAATTGAAGTTTTCAAAATCCTTCGTGGATATGAAAACATTGATTATCAGTGCCTGTTTAGCTTAAACACTAATGCAACTAGAAACCATGGATGGAAACTAGACTTAAAACGCTTCCGCCATAATACGTTAGGTAATTTCTTCACATATAAAATCTGCAATGTCTGGAATCAGCTACCAGCAGAGGTAGTTGATAGTTCCTCAATAAAACAGTTCAAGAAACAGTTAGACAAAGTTCTGCCAAGCCTGGTAGAGTTATAGGGATTGTTTCCTCCTTTCCTATACACAAATTTCCTAGTCCGGCCTTTTTTCCCCCGGGTTAGGTACATTTCCATTTCCATACCCGCAATGCGGGTGGGAGAGGTGGGTGGGGGAGAGCTCTCTCTTTACTATACTTTTCTCTCACTATTAGTTAGCAACTACTACTACACCTACGGTACCTCCTTGGTATGGGTCGTAAGACCTTTTGAGGTGCTACTTGTCCTTGTAACTCCTTGTAACTCTCTCTCTCTCTCTCTCTCTCTCTCTCTCTCTCTCTCTCTCTCTCTCTCTCTCTCCGTATAGAGAGCCACCTGGGTCGAGGCTTATCGTATTGATTCCACACAGATAGATAGGCCCTGCCAGGACCACCGAGAGAGAGAGAGAAAATGAGAGAGGCATGTGCGGGGTGAGAGAGAGAGAGAGAGAGAGAGAGAGAGAGAGAGAGAGAGAGAGAGAGAGAGAGAGAGAGAGAGAGAGAGAGAGAGAGAGAGAGAGAGAGAGAGAGAGAGAGAATGGAAAGCAAGACTGAAAGTAGAAACGATTAAAGAAGGGAAGAAATGGAAGATAATAATCAGAAGAATACATAAAAGACAGACACACACATACATATAGACTCACATGGGATCAAAGGTAGGAAGGAGTATTGTTTGTTGGGAAGAATGAAAAGCGAAGGAAAATGTGTGTGAGGAAGATGAAGGTGAGGGTGGAGGAGAGGGGTGGAAGGAAAGATGAAAGAGAGGGTGCAGATAGGTGAGAGGAAAGGTGTTGTTGGGTTGGGTGGGAGATAAAAAGAAACATAGAAAAGGACGAAAAAAAGTGAACGATAGACAGAGAGAAGGATAGAATTTAGAGAAAGAGTGTTTAGGAAAGGAATAGGCGAGGGATAAAAATGAAGCAAATAAAAATAAAAGGACAAGTGAAAGAAAGATAAAAATGTGTAGAGTGAAAGAAAGAATGAGGGGAAGCGTGTTGGAAAGAAAGAGACGAAAAATGAAGGCACAAGTGAAGGAATGAATAGTAAAATAAAGGGTGAAGGAAAGATAAAAATGTGTAGAATGAAGGGAAGAGTGTAGGAAGGAAAGAAAGGCAATGGATGAAGGAATGAATAATAGAGGAAGAGTAAAGGAAAGATAAAAAGGAGAGTACCTATGAAGGGAAGAGTGTAGTGAAGAATGAAGGGACGAAGGAAGGAAGGAAGGAAGGAAGGGCTGGATGGAAGATAAAGGATGCCATTAAAAGCAACACAGAGGGTGGAATGGAAGGAATAAAAGGAGACTTGAAGGAGATGAATGAGCAGAAGGGTTAGAGAAGCGGAAAATAAGGGGGAGGTAAAGACGCAATAAAGGGATGAATGAAGAGGCATGATGAAGGAAGGTGAATGAAGAAAGAAGGAAAGGAGTGAGAGTGAGGATGAAGGTGAATAAAGAGAGAAGGAAAGGAGTGAGAGGGATGAAGGAAAGTGAATGAAGAAAGAAGGAAAGGAGTGAGAGGGATGATGAAGGTGAATGAACAAAGAAGGAAAGGAGTGAGAGGGATGAAGGAAGGTGAATGAACAAAGAAGGAAAGGAGTGAGAGGGATGAAGGAAAGTGAATGAAGAAAGAAGGAAAGAAGTGAGAGGGATGATGAAGGTGAATGAACAAAGAAGGAAAGGAGTGAGAGGGATGAAGGAAGGTGAATGAAGAAAGAAGGAAAGAAGTGAGAGGGATGAAGGAAAGTGAATGAAGAAAGAAGGAAAGAAGTGAGAGGGATGAAGGAAGGTGAATCAACAAAGAAGGAAAGGAGTGAGAGGGATGAAGGAAAGTGAATCAAGAAAGAAGGAAAGGAGTGAGAGGGATGATGAAAGGTGAATGGAGAGAGGAGTAACAAAGGAGTGAGGGATGAATAATAAAGAGGTGAATAGCTAAATGGAGGAGGGTTAGTGAATGAATTATTGTAGATGGCTAAAAGGAATGAATGAATGAATGAATGAATGAATGGAGATTAAAAGAGAGTGAGTGAAAGACGGTGAAGAGAATGAATGAAAGGAGATGGATGAAATGGTTGAATAAAATGGGGTTGCAGAAGTAGAAAGAGGAAGAGGAGGAGCGTCAGTGAAGGGAATGAATGAATGAATGAATGGAAAAGGGCAAGAAGCGTCCAATTTTTTTATTTTTTTTTTAAGTAGAGAAAAGAAGTGAAGAAATATAAAAAAAGAGATGGAGGGACAGAAAGACAAGGAAGACAACGATAAAGATTAAGAAAAGAAAAAGAAAAAGAGGAGGGTCGGGTCAGTAAAGGTTATAATTATATGGATTAAGTACGAAAAAAAAATGAATGAAAAACCATGCGTTAAAAAAAAAAATTTGAAAAGATGCAGTAAAAAAAAAAAAAAAAAGGGGGAGGCGTAAAAAAATGAAATGCAATGCAGAGAAACGTAATAAAAAAAAAGGAGGAGGAAGAAAAAGAGAAGAAATAAGATGGTGAGTGAGTGAAGGTTATGGAGAGAGAAGGAATGAAGGAAGGGAAGGGTGAAGGGGACGGATGAAGATGGTGATGGGAGGTGGAGTGGATTGATGGGACACATGATTGAGAGAACCATGTAAGGGGGCAACAGAGTTTTCTCGTGATGGGCGTGAATTTTCCGAGTCGTTAGCGTGAGATGAACCTTCCCCTCCCTCGTCGTCTGCCACCCTCACTCCCTTCCTTCACTGACCCCCTGTATATGCTGAACCTCCCCCTTCGTCTGCCACCCATCCTCCCTTAGAGTGAGATTAACCTTCCCCCTCGTCTGCCGGTGGCTCCTCATTAGCCAATAGTAAGTTATCCTTTCCAATGTCAAATATGTTAGCCAGATTTGAGTGCCCAAGTAAACTGAGATTATATAGAGAAATTAAACCCTAAAATAGTTGTTAGGAGTTAGGGTGGAGGAAAGGCAGTTAGACCTCGTTATTGTCTCTCTTTAAAGTTGAAAGAGGGCAGTCCAGCCTCGATAATGTTCTCTTTCTCACTCTCACTCCCTCTCTCTCTCACTTTACTCTCTCTCTCTGTCTCTCTCTGTTCAAATACGTGAGTGGATAATTCACTTGAAATTGCCTGCAACTGTACAAAAAGTCCTTCTGCCATAAGAAAAAATATATATATGATATTATATATATATATAAAATATTATATATATATATATATAATATTATGTATATATCGTACGTCACCGCATTAGGGTATTTTTTAACGCAAGTGCGAAGTCTGCATCACAAAGAAAAAAAAATGAAAAAGTGTTAATTGCACTCACTGGATTATATTTTATTTTACGGGTATTTATTTTCTCGTGGAAATTCGCCCCCGAGTCGAACCTAATATTGGGAAGTTTCTCACGATACTGGGGAGTGGAAAGAGAAAGGAGAGGGGGGGGAGGGGGGAGGAGAACTTTCTGTGTTTTCTTTCTCACTGCTGCAGGACATTCACTCTCACTTTCTTTACCTCTGTTTGTCTTGACGTGATGTAGTGTATCTTTTAATTAATAGTTTGTGTCTTATATCGAAGCATTAAATCGTTTGGTTATTATTATTATTTTTTTTATTTTTTTTTTTTTTTTTGAGAGGTTGTACATTCATACCATACATGATTTTACCCCACTATAGCCTAACCATATATTGACCTGATCTCACCTCTCCTGATCTAATTTAACTCAACCATATTCTGACCTAATTTAACCCAACCATAATCTGATCTAACCTAACCAACCTTTTATTTATGAAGCTTAATTATTATCCTAACTCACCTCAGTAACCCCATCCTACTCTATCAATATAAACAAGCCTATGTTTCACCCAACTTAACTCAGCCCTAGATTAATTAATAATGCAGTTTCTCTCTTAGAAAAGTTCGAAATTTAGCTTGACTGTGAGAAACTTTGGAATGATGGTCGTTGTAGGAATTTAATTAGTCGCTCGGGGTTGGAAAATAAAAAAATTGGGAAACCTCGTCAGTTGGGTGAAAGCTATTTAATTGTATATTTTAAAGTGGCCCCCCGTTCCCCTGGCCATGCATGCAGCCTCAAGCACTCGTATGTGGAGATAGTGTGAGTTGGGTTGGAAATGTTATGACCATAGGCTATCTGAAAAGGTTTTTGATATTTTATTTATTTTCTTTTACTCTGGTTTGAGCTGTAGGTCTAGAGAGATATATTATTAAATACTTTTGGGGTATTATCAGTTACCTTTAATTTAGTTTGTAGTTATTTTTAGTTGTTGTTATTCTTCGCTTCTCTTGACTTTTTTTACAACTATTTTCAGATTAAAGCAGCTAGAATACCTATTATGAGGTTAATTAAGGGGGAAGTCTTGTGTTGGTAAATCTAGAAAAACTGAATCCTCCAAACTATTCCAAGCAACAGAACACCATTATTTTTGCTCTACTGGTCCTGTTTCCTAGCATACTTTGGAGGAACCAAAACACTTCAATGCACCAAAAATAAATTACCACCTTAATTAATAGTTACTTGAGATATTTTAGTTGCTGGATATGATAGAAAGTAATAAGGTAATTGAGATATGAAATGATTAAGGTGACTTGCGTATCCTATATATATAACCACAATAACCTACAGGGCATAAATGTTACTGAAGGATATGTAAGTAAACCAACCCATATGACTTTATTGTTTAGTATGGTGTGTATGTGTGTGTGTGTGTGTGTGTGTGTATACAGTCGAGGTGGGCGTGCTGTGTGTTGATTGGGTGTGGGGAAGGTTGTTAAGGGATAATCGCCTCCCACTGTGTGCCCCTAACCACTACCAACATCACTTACCACCATCACCACCACCACCACCACCACTACCACCTCAGCTGTTTGCACTCACCATCACTTACCACCATCACCACCACCACCACCACCACCACCACCTCAGTTGTTTGCACTCACCATCACTTACCACCATCACCACCACCACCACCACCACCACCACCACCTCAGTTGTTTGCACTCACCATCACTTACCACCATCACCACCACCACCACCACCACCTCAGCTGTTTGCACTCACCATCAACACCATCACCAATACTAATTTTGATTCTTCTACTATTAATACTATTACCACCACCACCGTCACCACCGCCACCACAGCTGATACGATACCCTTATATAGTCACGTGACCCATTCAGTCGTGTTTAGGTTCAAATTATATACACATATATAATTTTTCCACTGTATAATAATACACATATATAATTTTTCCACTGTAAACGATCTTCATTTACACTCAGAATTCACACTCAGATCTGATACGGAAAAGTCTTTGGAGGCGCCGAAAGAAATGCAGAAACAATGTATTTTTTGCTAATTACACTATTTATGACCGGGTCTTAGCAAGAATTTGTGACGTCATACGGTTCGTGCCGTAGTCTCGTTATTCGTGTGGTGGTCCGGATCCCCGAGGCTTTGATCAGTTAGGTCAGGGAGGAGGGATGGAGGGGGACAGGGGTTAGGGGATTTGGGGACGAGGGAGTTGGTGATTTGGGGTTGGGGGTTTGGGATTTATAGGCGGGGGTTTGGAATTTGTGGCGGGAGGGTTGGGGATTTAGGGGGCAGGGGGTTTGGGGATTTAGGGTTTGGAATTTAGGGCGGGAGGAGTTTGGGATTTTGGGGTTGTTGCTTTGGGGACGGGGGCTGAGGTGGGGGTCACTGCTGGATACACACACACACAGACCCGTCACTCACAAATTGGCCATCTGAACAGTCTCTGATCAGTGACACGACCCATATATTACACTAGATGGCTTTGAGGGCAGTACAGTCGTGGACATAAAGTTTCAATACACATATGGTTAAGTCAGACATGCGTAACTCAGATATTGTGCTGACTAATGCTTTCCTGATCTCTTATTATGTTATTGATTGGAATAGTGAGTTAGTAGCTGCTTGTATTAAATTAGATGATGTTATTGTTTGGAATAGTGAGTTATTAGCTGTTTGTACTAAATTAGATGGTGTTGTTTAATTAACCTATACTTACTAGAAAGTTTATCAGCCAACAAACAGAGGGAAGCTGTCAGACTTTTACCCGAGTCTCCCTAATTTGAATGAGTACTATTGACGGTAACTGTACATGTCAACACTTCCAGCGTCCACCCCATAATTAACAAAAAAGAGACGCATATATATATATATATATATATATATATATATATATATATATATATATATATATATATTATTAATTACTTTGAACGTAATAGAATTTCTCCACTACACCAAACATTTCATTAGATAGATTACTAAAAAAATACAGGAAAAGGATTGATTGATTTAAGCTTATTGCATTGGAAAAGTCGACTCGTTTCTAAGTTCTGCATACTTTTTGCGTCTATGATATAATACGTATCAAATAAATCAGACATGAACTGGGTTTTTTTCATGTATTTTGTTTTGGATTCCCTCTGGTTCACTCGTAGCTAGAAGGTGTAGGTTGGCTCCGTTGTGGTAATGGTGAGGTTGCGTGTGAGGAGACAACAGCACGGATTACACCCAATAATGAGGGAAAAAAAAAACACAAGTGCCTAAAAAACCCAAGTACCTAAAAAAAAAAATACACACACACACACACACACACACACACACACACGCACGCACGCACGCACGCACGCACGCACGCACGCATGCACACGTAAGAGCCTGAGGGTGTTACGGGTTTCTGCCCCCTTTCTCCCTACTCCATTATTCCCTCTCCCTTATATTACTTCCTCCTTTTTCTCCTGCTCCTGACCCCCTCCTTTTTCTCCTGCTCCTGACCCCCTCCTTTTTCTCCTGCTCCTGACCCCCTCCTTTTTCTCCTGCTCCTGACCCCCTCCTTTTTCTCCATCTCTCTGTCTCCTCGTTTATCTTCCTCTTTTATTCTTGCTTCGTGCTCTCAGTTTTATTTATGTTTTCTTTTTCATCATCTCTTTCTCTCTTCTCCTTCTCCTTCCTTCCTTCCTTCCTTTTTCCTTCTCTTCCTCCATACACTTCCCGTTTTATTCCTTTCTGCCATCCATTTCCTTTTTCTTTCCCCCTCTTCCCTTCTCTCTATTTCACTTCAGTTATTGTATTCCTTTGTAATTGTCTCGCCTCTCCTCCCCTTCTCCCATTCCTCACACCACACCAAGTCTCGTCCCCTTCCTCCCCCACCCCTACCTGCCCCCCATTCCTAACCCTCTACCACCACTACCATCACCACCACCAACTACCAAACACTACCACCAACAACTACCAAAAACTATCACCATCACCCTCTATACCAACCACTATCATCACCAACCACTATCATCACCACCCACTATACCAACCACTATCATCACCACCCACTATACCAACCACTACCACCACCACCAACCACTACCATCACCACCAACCACTACCATCACCACCACCAACCAAACACTACCACCACCACCACCCACCACTACCACCACTGTCATTACAGCAGGGACTTGGAGTCTACGAGCCTCAGAGTCAACTCAGTCAGTGTTCACGGAGACCCCGTGCCGATCGGATGTGTGGTGGGTGTGTGTGCGCGCGTCGTCTCTCTCTCTCTCTCTCTCTCTCTCTCTCTCTCTCTCTCTCTCTCTCTCTCTCTCTCTCGTTTATCCGGCTTATAATCATGCATTCATATATACATTACATTACTATCCATTCTCACTTATCTCATACACACACACACACCTTTATCCTCCTTATCCAGATTTACCATTTTCTATTTATCCTTCTTTCCCAATCTTTACTTTTCCCTCCCCATTTCCTCCCCTTCTCTTCTCAATTTTCCAACCCTCTTGTTCCCTGCCTTCGTTTCCGCTCCCCTTCCCTCCACTCCCCTTCCCTCCACTCCCCTTCCCTCCCCTCCACTTTCCACCCCTCCTCTCTCATCTCCTTTTCCCTGCTGTCCTCCACACTCCTCTCTTTAATTTCCTCTTTTTACATTTTTATCCTTTCTCCTATTTTTCAGATCTTTAATTATTATCAACTCTCTTCCTTAACTCCTAGTGAATTTACCCTTACACTCGCAATCCAAAATTTTGTATCCAAGTCTTGTTGAAGTTTCGAATCATTTGACATACTAGTGAACCAATTACAACGCTTATCCTGTTTCATATTTGCTTGAGAACGCTTACTTAATACTCGATCATGCTATTCGAAGCAAACCTGGATACATATTTTGGATTGCGAGTCTACACAGCCGCCTACTCACTCATACCTACTCACACACACACTCCTTTTCCATATCTGTCCCTCTTACTATACATACATACATACATTTTCACTCTCTTTCCCTCCCTTCAGCGTACTGTAAATTCTCTATCACTCTCACTCTCTCTACGTCCTCCTCCCTCGCGTACACTCTTCACTCTCACTCGCACACTCGTTCTCTTTCATCCAACTCGGGTTTCCTTTCAATCTCTGCCTCATCCATTCCTCCCTTCCCGACCCTCTCTCTCTCTCTCTCACACACACACACACACACACACACAACCCATTTTCTCCCTCACCACTCCATCTTCACCCTTACTCCTCTCAAGGGAAATTATCCGAACAGAATATTCCCAAGAAACGCCAGTGACATAACCGGGACCCAACCCAGCCACACGGGACTGACCAACCAACCCACCAACCCATATCAGTCTCTGGTGTTGTGATTGTGTGTGACAGCCGAGGAAACATATAGAAGACAAACTACCGTCACAAACTGTTTCCTTTATATATATATGTGTGTGTGGGTGTTTGTGTGTGTAAGGAAAGGAAGAACTAGGCCCTAGGCTGGTATTATTGAAGGCTTTAACATGTTCAAATCATATCGTGCGAGTTTATCTTCTTTTATGCACAATTGACTCGTTTTTTTCGTGCACACAGACCAGTCATAGTTTCCCAGCAGCACAACACAACACACAAATATATACAACCGAAGTAAAGTACAATCACGGCACCTGCTGATCCTTGAGTAGACTTCCACTAACACCCTGTATGGTCAAGGACTGTGTACCGCCACTATATATTAATGTACAATCACGAGTACTAATAAGTATCCAGGTGTGCTTCGAATACCTAGAGACAGGAAATAATTGCATAACAAGATCTCCATTGGAATTATTTCGTTGGTTAATTGGACTGTTCAAAGCTTCAACCAAACCTATATACTTGTTAGTGCTCGTGACTGTACAGGTTGAGTAAATGTGAAGCTCAAAATGCCGAAAACCGCTGATCACAATATTCAAGACGACGCAAATGTGATCAGACCAACGCTTACGTATCATTAGAACCCTTTGAGGAAACTATTACCCAATACCTAAGCAGTCTTAAACGTCACTTTTGCAGAAAGTAAACGTAAAGTTAAAACTGTATTATTAAACGTATTGCATGAAATGTATACAAAGACACATTATTTATTGTTTGTATGTCTTGTATCTACGAGGAACGGTGTGGTTAGGGAGAGGTACTGTGTGGTTAGGTAGGTACGGTGTGGTTAGGTAGGTACGATGTGGTTAGAGAGGTACTGTGTGGTTAAGGAGGCAGTGTGTAGTTAAGAAGGTACTGTGTGGTTAGGGAGGAAGAGTGTGGTTAGGTAGATACTGTGTGGTTAGGGAGGGAGGGACGGTATGGTAAGAAAAAGTGAAGCCCTGGTGATGTGTGCTGCCCAGCGAAGTGAATGTAAAACGTTTAGGCTTTCTGAACGTTTGACGGTCGTCGGAGTGAAGGTTGGGTAATGTACTGTGTGTGATGAGGGTGGTGAGGGAGGGGAATGGGTGGCGGGTATTGTACGAGGAAAGAAATGAAGACGGAAACGTGATGAAAGGAAAGACGGTGAATGCAAGGAGAAGGGCATAGACGACAGTATAGAGAAAGAGTTTGTTTGTGGAGAGAAATGAGGAGAGGAGAGGTACGAAAGGAGTAGATAGTGAATGCAAGGAGAGAGGCATAGACAACAGTAAAGAAAGTGTGTGTGTGTGTGTGTGTATAGGGAAGAAAGGAGAGGAAATGTATGAAAGAGGTGAAGCCTTGTTGAAGTGAGTTGCCCAGTGAAGTGTATGACCCAACCTTGTACTCTATACTCGTAACATGTCAAGGGGAGAGTATACTTTTGGTACATCAGAGCTCCTTGATTCCTCCAAAGTATGTCAGGAAACAAAACCAGATTAACAAAAATAATGGTGTTCTGTTGCTTAGAATAGTTTGGAGGAATCAATTGCTCCTTAAGTCTCACTCAATACCATCGTAATTATGTCAAACTTTATACGAACGACGCATTTTCATCACCTCTGCATTGTGATGGTAGCAGCTGTTTCATGCGAACGTAATAGTAAGTAGATGTTCCTAAACCACAAATAAATTAGTAGACATTATGTTAGTTAGATTTTTTTGGTGGTAAGAAATTATTTTTTAATCTACGTTTATTGTGCAGTTGGTATTTTCGTATTCTGTAAAATCATTCTATCTTCAGTGCATTGTAGTCCAGGGAATGATGCACTCTTGTCTCATTACGGTACTGTTTCTGTGACAAATTACGAACTGTTACCGTAGTTCAGTTATGTTGAAATATAGATTTTAGTGACTTGGTACTCACTGCGCATGTATGACCTCTTTGTTGTATTCATTATTTACCTTTTTTTAAACATACATAAACATGCATTCCTTTCTTATGTACATTTTTTATCGGTGGTTATTATTGATATGATAAAGTTGTATTACGGAGAGTACTGTACACTCGTCAATCAAAGTCTGGCGCTGCTCATGAACAAAGGTTACTCTGAATGAATAAATGAATGAATCCAAGGCATTTGTTGATTAATAGACAACTGTGTAAGTTGTATCAGCGTCACGGGTTGAATCAGGGTTACTTGGCATCGCAAAATGTGGCTGAATTTTGGAAGTGATAGTACGTCACGTGAAGCCCTTATTCATTACGTAACTACAGTGAATTATGTACACGGAATGGTTGAGTACAAAGCACATTGAGGTCACCCATGCATGTACCAGAACGCACGGTAATAATAAAGTAAAGGATATTATATAAGATGGTTTTTAAAATGTTGTATGAAAGCCAAGTGAATGAATGAATGACTGACAGGATGAGAAACTAATAAATAATGGAGCGAGAGACAGTTTTGATGTGAAAACTGTGACGTGTTGTGAATAATTTATGTAACAGTCATTGTGAAGAAATATTATATGGCATACATTGGGTTTTCCTAACAAAATATTTATATGCATCGTAGCTAATTCTTGAGTTGGTGTGAAAAAGTGTTGAAAAGTGTAAAAAGTGACTTGGTGAGACAGCAGTGTCAATATTCAATTAATTTTTATTTGTTTTCTTGGTCTGAAAGAATTCTATATGTGTGAGAGAAAAATATAAATAGTGTAACCTTGGCGTGGTGTGGAAAACCCACCAGCTTTGATATTTATAACTTGCTTTACTGTGGCACGTGGAAAAAAAAAATGGGCTAGAGAGAGGAAGTGAACGATTGAGAGAAAGTTATAGAAAGAAATTGATCTATACCCGGGGAAAGGTGCAAAGAGGGAGATGATAGGAGATTTGATATGGACTGCATGGGATTTAGAAATTAAGAATGTTCTCCTATCCGTTCTTTTTTTTCTTTTAAGTTAATGCAGAGTCGCGCGGCTCATAGATACCCTAAACCTTCGAATCCTTCAGCGACTCGATAACCTTTTGTGTCTGAGAAACGTATTATGAGGAAAGGCAAAAGAGAGAGAGGTTGGCCATAGATTGGGGATTTATAAACACATGCAAGTGAAAAAGAGACACTCGCTTCATGCATACGTATTGGTGTAATCTGTTCCTTTCCTACACAATAAAATAACAGATAATGCGAGAAAAAGTCATAACGAGTGAAACTGTGCAGTGCGGCAGAAAATGAAAATGATTGTCCACAGTGGCGTTTATTTTTAAGATGGAAAATTCAAAGTGAAGTGTTTTAAAAGTGAGTGAGGAAGGAGGAGAAGTGATTGGTGACAGACTTAATTAAAGGAAGAAAGCAATGTGAATACTAAGAAAATCTGTATTATTATTATTACCTTGAGAAGTTGTTGCCGTATGTGAAAATGGTGTACAAGAAAAAATAATAGTATATACCCCTTGTAATATTTTGAAACAGGTACCGACGGTAGTATGTGAAAAGAAAAAAAAGTGTTAAAAAAGTAAATGATGTGGATAACCGAGAGTGAGTGAAGGTTTTGAGGAATCTTAATGTTGATGAAGATGATGATAAGGATGGTGATGGTTGTAATGCCGCCGCCTTCTATCATGGAAAAAGTATAGAAGTAAAGAATAATAGTGTCTATCTTGTCATGATATCTACGGAGTATTAACGATAGTGTTGTGTAAATCGTTGTATAGTGAGAAATATATATCAGTAACGTAAAGAAGGAAGCAAGAGTGGCGTGAGTGAGTGAGTGTGTGTGTGTGTGGGAAAGGAAGGAGCGACATGGAGCGGGTGAATACGAGTGGTGGTGGTGTCGGGGGTGAGAGGTGAGGCCCAGTGGTCGGTCGGTCATGCTGTCGGTGATGGTGTCGGTGTGGTGGGCGTGGTTGACGGCCGCCCACCACCCGCACCACAACCTCCCGCCCACCACCTCCGTGCGGAAGACGTGTACCTTCCAGGAGGGCACGCCCACCCCGTCACCGCAGCGCCCGCGTCGCACCTCCTCCCGCATCTGTCGCAAGTGTCGCAAGTTCCGTGACGGCCCTCGGCGACACAGGTAAAACAAGAAGTCATACAATATTAATGTTGTCCTTCACAATATCTAAGTCATTTCTATTATATTATACTCTTTGAAAGGAATGGACATGATGATTTAGATAGGTTATTGAAGTAGAACAGAACATAATTGGAATATCTCTTATAATTCTTTTTACTTTTTTTTTTTTAAAGATTCTTCACCCAAAATTTACTTGGAAGAGTTCAACAAAATATCCCTGTCTTCATTAAGCTGAACATGCATTATGAAGGTTTACTGTGATACGAGTAAACGCCTTTTTTTTAAGATGGTAAAAATTAGGCACAGTTGGAGGAAGAACTTTTTACTGACAACTTTTCGCTACAATTTTTACGAGTCAAGGAATCTGAAGAAGCGGAAGTGAAACATTGTCAGATGATGTTAGTTGGTATAGTAATATATTTTCATTAAGTAGAACCAATGTAATTTATTTATTTATTTATTTATTTATTTTGAAGATTAGCACTTTATGAGGTAGGCAGATGTCAGCTATTTGTAGGCCAGTGACTCCTCAAATTATGCCCTAAATAATGATAGTTCTCCGTATGAAGGATATGTTGAATGGAACCGTCGCATTATTACCGTACATTTTAAGTTCATGCACACACCATATCATTCCCATAAACCCCTTAAGTTTAGGATCTTCCTCAGGTCTTGCAAATTTCTGCGGCGACAAGTAGAATAATGAATACTAAAGTGAGATATCCGTTTTGAAGAGGTTAAGGGAAAATACAGTGTTGATACATCTGGAGCAAATGATTCCTCCTCACTATTACAAGCAACAGGTCACCAGTAGTTTCGATAATTTGGCCCTGTTTCCTGACATACTTTGGAGGAATCGAGGCACTCCTATGTAACATTTGTTGACAAAATATAGTGTCCTCCAAAAATGGTATTATATCTGTAGTATATTTCCTGAAAGTCATTATACATTTTGATGTGGATATTGGATTTCAGGAGATATTAAAATGTACTACGAACACACACACACACACATACACACTGAGAGATACTCGTAAGATAAGAAACCTAGCCTTAAGTTAGTTGAGAGCTTGGATTTCCCACCTCCCTCACTCACGTACTCATTCACTCACGTACTCATTCATTCACTCATTCCACTCACTCTCACTCACTCATTCACTCACGTACTCATTCACTCACGGACTCATTCACTTACGGACTCATTCACTCATTCACTCACTCATTCACTCACTCACTCACTCACTCACTCACTCACTCACTCATTCACACACTTGAATTTTACTGCACCATACTCTAAACTTTAATGTCATATTTAAATGCACATACTTTAAACATGCTAGAGCAGACACAGAGTAAATATGCGGACTTACTGTACATAATATACACAAGCGCACGCACACACACTTACAGTATATACTATAATATTATATAATTCTCTCTCTCTCTCTCATAATTATCACTCACTTGTCTCCACCACTACACTCTAAGCTGGGGAGGGACTGAAGGGGACCGGATGTTTTGTTGGTGCTGCCCGTCTGTGTCTTCCTGTGTACACATTGACTAGTTACCATGGTGTATAGGTGATTGTCAGGGAAAGTGTGTGTGTGTGTGTGTATATATATTAGCCTCTCTTTGGCTTGTTATCTCTCTCTCTCATTCTCTTTCCCTCTCACTCTCTTTTGTAGCGACTGGGAACCCAAGTTAAGGTTTTTTTACGTATGCCAGTCTTGTGTGTGTTTATATATATATATATATGTGTGTGTGTGTGTGTGTGTGTACGTGTGTGTGTGTGTGTGTTCTGCATTCGTAGACTCAGTATTCTTTCACCCAAACAAACTAACGCTATTATGCTAATCAAATAATAATATTCTTTTACCAGCGTCGCATCACCAAATAGCTCTGCTAAGGATGTGTGTTGTGCCCTTTTATTAAATCCATTTTTCCGGTATCCATTAAAACTGCTTACTGTTTATACTTAGAACTAATTTCATAGTTTGATAGTGAGGTAAACATTAAATTATTTGGTTAGTTAATTATTAAGATATTCAGGTACTTAATTATGTATTTCTATACAGTACTGTGAATTTATTTACATCAAGTATCAGCATCAATTCATTTTTTCCCCGGAAGTGTAAAATGAATATCGTCAGTGAGACCTTGAGTGTCGTATATGGTTACATGTGCTGAGTCTGAGCCTTACCATTAAATGTAGACCTTGAGGAAGACGTAATGATGTGGATGTGTATACGCAACTCCACTCAATAGTAGTAAAGCAGCTGTATGTTTGTTAACTAATGGGGTGCGGGAGTAGGGAATAGGCTTGGGGGGGGACTGGGGGGTGCGGGAATAGGGGGACAGGCTTTGGGTGGGTAGAAAGCCTGTCCCATATTCCCGCATACCCTTAAACCCTTCCCCAAGTCTGTCCCCCTACTCCCGCACCCACCAAACCCCCCCCCCCCCGAACCCCCAAACCCCCCAGGACTCCAAAAAAAACCCAAGTCTGTCCCCCTATTCCCGCACCCCCTTAGCACTCACTCTGTTCACTCGCCACGGCTAAACATTAAACACATTGAGAATTTCAAACATTAATAAAGTAGGCTAAGCTAGTGAATGACAATGAGAGACGTTTCTTGTGATTTTCCAGAGCCTGAGACTGTTCTCATTACCGCCTTCAGCTCTATCCACACGCGTTATGGAGAAAAAAAAAACAGAAATATGAATGGTGAATCTAAACACACGTAGAAAGAGATTCGCAAAAATCTCATGGGATGAATGTGTGCACCAATAAAGGAAAAGAGAACAGAAACATAATTTTGCCATTAACAAATTTATAGGTATGCAAGAGTTACAGCCGTAGAAAGATGAATCTATACACCTATAACTCTTGATATATTATATGTAGGAAGAAGATTATTAATATTCCTCCACCCCACCATTCCCCAGAACTATATGCCGGAACCAGCAGGTGTGGCCTTGACGTGTACACTTGTATTCTGATATTGTAGCTCCTCACTAGCACACCTGTACCCTACCTTCCATGCATCTGTGTGTGTGTGTTTGTGTGTGTGTGTGTGTGTGTGTGTGTGTGTGTGTGTGTGTGTGTGTGTGTGTGTGTGTGTGTGTGTGTGTGTGTGTGTGTGTGTGTGTGTGTGTGTGTGTGTGTGTGTGTTTATCTATAATGTGTGTGTGTTTATCTATAATGTGTGTGTGTATTTCTTTGTCTCTGCCAATTTCATTATCTCTGTCTGTATATGAATTTATATGTTTGCCATAAAGGAGTCACAATAATATAGGAAGAGAGTATATATGTTATGAGTCTCCAAGATAGATAGATATAATTTCATCAGATATTTATTTTATACAAACACTGTAGTTCATTGACCCTTTGGACATTTTTTTAAAGATTTATTTTCTATTATGTATATATAAACTTTTAGTACATCATCAAATTTCACATGTGTATTTAAAGAGTATATTCAAGATGATGTGGAAAAGCAGGAGAAAGAGTAAGAAGTGAAGAAAAATAGTTAAAAAAAGACAAAAAAAAAAAAAGTCGAGAAGGGGAATAATAGGTGGATTAGGAAAAGGAGGATGGGGAGGGAAAGGTCACAACACCACCTATTGTTCGCCTTTGTTGCCACTCAGTTTATTTTTTTAAGTATTTCGGAGAATGAGTTTCTAATTTGTGTGTTGCTTACCTGTGTGGTCAACTCAAGGATGTTATTATGTCTATGGATTAAAGAAGAGAGAGAGAGAGAGAGAGAGAGAGAGAGAGAGAGAGAGAGAGAGAGAGAGAGAGAGAGAGAGAGAGAGAGAGAGAGAGAGAGAGAGAGAGAGAGAGAGAGAGAGCGACTGTTATTGTTACTACTTGATTATGTAGTGGTAGAAAACAGTTAATTTGTTGATGTTTTCTTTATTACGGAAAAATCAGTCACTCACATCATGAAAACATACGAACACTCCCTTACTCACGTCCCTTTTATTTACTTTATTATACTGACTCGTGAAGTAATGTGTAGCCTCATATATACCAGGATTCATAGAGTACTTTATATAGACCTATACGTGCCCTCTGAGAACGTTTATGACACGTTAGAGGGTTTGTGTTGCCTGGTCTGGTGCAGGAGGTTCCAGATGTAAACATTTACGTAAACATTTCCCCTCCGTGTGTTTAGATGACGAGATCAGGTGTGTGTTGGTCTTCATGTCTACCACAAACACCACACAAGCCTACACTTATATCACTACACACACACACACACACACACACACACACACACACACACACACACACACACACATACACACACACTCTCTCTCTCTCTCTCTCACACATACACACACACACACACACACACAAACATGAGCAGCCTGGGAAATACTTCATGTAGTGATAATGAGGGTATTTACATCCATCCTGTTTACATACCCTACTACTTAACTCGCCACTTTACCTGAGTTGAACTTTTTAAGATACTGAAAGTGTGTTTGTATACAGTGACGTCTATAGTATAACCAATTATAAAACTCTCAATCTGAAATATACCTACTGTAGTCACTCATGAGTCTGATACGGTATTTGAGAGGTTCACTGAAACGACCTAACACTGTACATACTTATTGTTGTCTAGGCAAGTATGAAGCCTTACATGACCTGATTTATCCCTACATGACTAGTTGGCTGATTGATCTCAGCATGACTTGCCTGTTCCTGCATGACTGTCCCTGTTAAGAATATATTCTGTGTATGAATATTACCTGCATTATTTTTTTTCCAAGATAACTCGTATTATTGGTTCATGCATGACTGAATAAGCTCTCTGCATGACTGACGTTATCTGCATGACTGTATTACACTTTACATTTACTTATTCCATCTGAAAGACCGATCTCAGAGAAGTATCAGTCGGGTCTTGCAGTAATACCTCGGCTCTGAGGATTATTCAGTTCACGTAGGAATCGATAATACAACATAACAGATTTTATGCAGTGATAGCCAAGCAAAGCACAACAAAACTTATACAGTAAACACAACAGAACGTATAGGCTTCAGGGATAGTCAAGGAAAACACCACATAATTTTATACAGGAACAGTCAAGTAAAACACAACATAATTTATACAGGAACAGTCAAGCAAAACAAAACATAATTTATACAAGAACAGCCGAGTAAAACACAACAGAGTTTATACAGGGACAACGAATCATGAAGAGAGAGATCAGCCAGCCAGCCAGCCAGCCATGCTCTGAACAACCTCCAGACCAATTACTGAAGTTGGAGGGTGATGCAATAAGGTTACAGAGCCAATTTTGTCGGTGTAATAGGGCAGTAACTTGAGTGGTGGAGTTACGACCGAGTGGAGAGAGAGAGAGAGAGAGAGAGAGAGAGAGAGAGAGAGAGAGAGAGAGAGAGAGAGAGAGAGAGTAGTATAGTTCAATAAGCCGATACCGTATACAGATTTAAATGGATACTTATATGGATAGAAAAATGGAAGGAGAGAGAGAGAGAGAGAGAGAGAGAGAGAGAGAGAGAGAGAGAGAGAGAGAGAGAGAGAGAGAGAGAGAGAGTAAGGTATGGAACAATGAAAGTGAGAGATAGGAGTGAGTGAGGAGAGAATGGGAGGAATGGGACGGGGAGGAGGGAGGGGGGTGTATTGTAAGGTGAGGGATGGAAGAGGGAGAGAGCATTGTGAGAGAGAGGGAGAGTGAAGAGGGAGAGCATTGTGTGAATTTAGAATGGTAAGTGGGAGAGGGAATGAAGGAGGAAGGAAAGAAGTATTGAGAGAGAGAAAGCTTGTGTACGTGTGTGTGTGTGTGTGTGTGAGAGAGAGAGAGAGAGAGAGAGAGAGAGAGAGAGAGAGATTGTGTTTGTGTGAGAGATATTATTGTGTGTGTGTGTGTGTGTGTGTGTGTGTGTGTGTAAGAGAGACAGACAAACAGACAGAGACAGACAGACAAAGAGGGAGAGAGAGAGACAGACAGACAGACAGACAGACAGACAGAGTATATTATATTATATGAAGGGGGACCTTTGGGAATGAACCAGACCCCAGTGACGGGCTGTGAGTGACATAGGTTAAAAGGTAATTGAATGGTGGCCGAGTTAACAGCCTCCCCAGTGGTACCCAGCAGCTCCCCATGTCTCTCAGGCTGTGGGGAAACTCACTCCGCCTTACCTCCTTCCTGGTTATTCATATATAGTTTTCGTGACTTTTAATTGTACCCTTTCATTTTCCTGTATAACATAGAAGAATTAAAATGTTCTTGTCTTTATTTTATCCACTATGGAGTAATCTAATAAAACGTAAGCTTGTCTGACAGGCAAATTATAAGAGCTTAATTTAAATAACAAAACATATCGTAGTATAAAATAAAGCACAATTATCTTATATATAGCATAGCATAATACATGTATAGCCTGTCATAAGCACCATATTTAGTTACTTGTATATTGGTAAGGGCAAGTCACTGAATCGTGAGATACTTGGGTAGGCAAACTCGATGCCCTGCCTGCGTCTCTGGGGAAGGTTAGCGGAGAAGCAACTCTGATTGGGGTGGTGTGTGTGTGTGTGAGGGAGGGAGAGAGAGAGAGGGAGAGAGAGAGTAGAGGGAAAGAGGAAGGAGAGGAACGAAGCAGCAATTTAAAACAGGGAAAGAGAGAGAAACACACACACACACACACACACACACACACACACACACACACACACAGATAAAGTAAGGGATGGGTATAGCAGCGGTGGTGGCCTGGGAAGAAGGTGTAACTTACTCCTCCCTTCCTCCTACACTCTTTCCTTCTCAGCCTGTATCACTTACTTGTGGTGTCTTGTGTGTCCTATATCACCCTCCTGTAAACTAACCCCACACACCCACCCCGCCCTCTACCTGCACCCTACATTCAAGCCCCCCCCCTTCCCCACATTACACCCTACATTCAAGCCCCCCCCCCCCCCACATTACACCCTTACACCAGCACCCCACACCTGCACCCTACATTCAAGCCCCCCACATTACACCCCTCCACTCCACACCTGTACCCCACACACTTCCCCCTCTAGCACCCCACATTTCATCATATTTTGGCTTGTTGGTTGTATAGTGCTTACGAATTTACCGTTGAACTATAATAAAGCTTAACATTATGTCTCCTACACACCGCGAAACAAAAGTGCTTATATGCGATTTGTTCGATGCAGGTTCTTTATCAGAGTTTTCAATAACAAGGTCTTATTCAGGAATGCCAACTGGATAAAAGTCTGGCCATGATACCGTCTGAAGCACCTCGATGTCGTTCCTGTTTATGACTCTTGCCAAGAACATAAACAAACATAGACTGACGTTGACAGATGAAGGCATGCAGAACGACCGGTTGCAATTCCACACGTTCTGGCGAAGTTGTAATTAATTATATAAAGGATGGGAGGACTATGATGCTTTGATGCAGTTAAAAGTTGCTTAGGAAAATGTTAATTCAGATCATCTCTCAGGTTCGAAAAACGCTCACTTGTATAATATATTATAATCTTGCTTGCTTCGGTAATTAGTCTTGCTGGGACTAGGCTACCTATATATTTATTTGTACACACACAAGTATTTTGTATTGTGGGCAGGTAGTCGGTCATATAGTGAGATTCGTTTACAATTTTACATGTTCGAATCCAGAGTGACAGTCTTCATATAACAACAGGATTCGCTTCATATACAAGTCGTCTCCTCTACGTATCTCTGCCAATATCACTACATATTAGGATCAAACACAGGCACCTCCAACTATACTGTGCATACGTCATCTGAGATTCCTTCTTTGACGTCATAGCCTTGTGCCCTCCCCCCTCCCTCCCTGTCTTCCGCCCTCCCTCCCTCCCAATCATTCTCTCTCCTTGCCTTCCTTCCTCCCAGCCCTTCTTCCTCCGCCTCCGGTCTCCCTCTCCATTTCCTTCCTTCCTTCCTTCCTATCACTGTTCCCCCGACCCTTCCTATACCCCTTCAGCAACCTCCTCCCTTCCTCCTTTACCGTGACATGAGATGAACGTGAGCAGTGACTACATTGCTTCCTGAGTCCCCAAAGTTGTGCCAGGTTTAATTAATGGAGTCATCTCTTGGGGACGAATAGAAGAATTACTCACTCACCAATCCAACCCACTACTACAACACAGATCCATCGCTCGTACACTGAGCTAATCTGTTTCCTTTCATAGTTTAGGGGAATCAGTAGTCCATAATTTTGTACAAACGAGGTTACCGTCTTACGAACTGAGAAGCCCTCCCCACTCACCTCTCTGATATGCTTCACGTGTATAAGTCGACAGGGGCTATGTCTATCATCGTTCATATGACGATGGAAGGACATTTTCGGTGGTTTGATTTCTGCTGTACCTTAATTAAATTCCACAAGTGTTATAGGATTCCTTAATGCGAGTATAATAACCTCCGGCGGAATCAGATTAAATTAAATATGATGAAAATGGGCACGTGAAATAAATGACCTTAGAAAATACTACAACTTAACATAACTTACTTGTTGCCGTAAACACTTCGTCCTTGCATGGAATTCCAGACAGTTCAGAAGTTAGAAAAATCTACTAATCATCATTATCATCTACTGAAAACACCATAGATGTTTGTACGTACGTTTTGGAGATCAAGTTAATCATTTTTACATTACTCGTTCTATTTAACCAACTACAGAGATGATGTTGATGTTCTACTTTCACACGTGTTACAAAATTGTTAACCATTGACAGACGGATAAAGTGATCTCAGTATTATTATTCCATTCCCAATCTCGCACCGGACATTAAAGTCACGGTACATAAAACGATGAAACATACAAAAAAAAAGTAAAAGTAAAGTGAAAGAAAAAGTGCATCCATTCATCGGAGCGTCAGCAGGTGTGGTGAGACAGGGTGGTGGTCCTCTGACGTCACACGTGAACCTACTGACGTCACCGGCAGCCTCCTTACCGACACTTCACATCACCACCCCTCTATCAACAGTCGGCGAAGAGAGAGAGAGAGAGAGAGAGAGAGAGAGAGAGAGAGAGAGAGAGAGAGAGAGAGAGAGAGAATTGGTGAAAGGGGTGGGGAGGGTTAGAGGGAAGCTTGGATTGTATGCAAATATTCCACTCGTTTTCTGAATTGCACCCTCCCCCCCAAAGCCTATCCCCTATTCCCTCACCCCACTAAATCCCCCCAAGCCTGTCCCCCTATTCCCGCACCCCCTTATTTCGTTTCATGTGCTTGGTATAATAGTTGTGTCCCAGTCTGACGTACGGTACAAATATTTTCTTGTGTTTTCTACCTGCACATTAAGATTGGTTTTTATACGTGTTTCTCGTGGGTTGTAATTAGTTGAGCTGAATAATTATCTTTCTAACACAAAAGCCCTTATCGTACCAGGTTACTGTGATGAGAGAGAGAGAGAAAAAAATACACTCAGACATTACACTTAAATAGAGAAAAAATACACTCAGACATTACACCTAGAGAGAGAGAAAAAAAATACAGACCTAACACTTAATAAGAGAGAGAGAGAGAGAGAGGAAGGTGAGGTGAGAGAGAGAGAGAGAGAGAGAGAGAGAGAGAGAGAGAGAGAGGTGAAGGGACGTTATGGTGGAGAAAATTACAGTCTGACTCAATGGTCCCAGAGCACGAGTTAATTCAGGCCTTGTTTACACACTTAAGCCCGACAAACACTAAAACGCTTCGCTACGTTAAAAGGGTGTTGTTTTTATCTCGGTAATGGCAACTCAATGGATGGAGGTGTATTTTTATATGTTTGTGTATGTGTGTGTGTGTTTTGTTTTTTTTCTCTCACGTTCTTGTACAGAGTTATTGGTTTTTCTTTTTAGGTTTTATTAATTAATGTGTTTGGGAAGTATGTTAGTCTTACCTGTTTTTAGAATTTTGTTTATTATTATAATTATTATTAATATTATTATTATTATTATTATTATTATTATTATTATTATTATTAATGTCTTTCTTGTTTTTCTTGTTTACTATAGATTTTCTTGAAAAATTTCTCTAGTCTTTCTATTCCTCTTTCTCCCTTCGTTCTTTTTACTTCTATCGATCTAACTATCTGTCTTTCCCCTCTCATCCTTTCTATTACCGTATTGTTTAACTTCGTCACATTCTCTCTCTCTCTCTCTCTCTCTCTCTCTCTGTTTATCTTCCTCTCCTTCCCTTCCTCTCCTTCCCTCTCTCTGCTTCCCATCCTCTCCTTCCTTCAATCTATTTTCCTTCCTCTCTTTCCCTCTTCCTGTTTCCCTTCTCTTCCTCTTTCCGTCATGTCCTGGTTACGTCACAGGGTTTCACAATAGCTCCCTTTACCGCCTTCCTCCTCCTCCCGTCATTCAACCACACGTCATACTCAGTTACGCCATAGTCTCCTGTTACTAGCTGGTCGTAGAGAGAGAGAGAGAGAGAGAGAGAGAGAGAGAGAGAGTGAGAGAGAGAGAGAGAGAGAGAGAGAGAGAGAGAGAGAGAAAGAGAGAGAGTTAGCTTTAGCATCATAAATATAGGCTACTAATGAAGTAACGTGACCTTAAGACAGATAAATAAATAATCCAGGTATTTGGTCAAAGAAATTATTATAACAACTGCATGGTAGAGTCAACCCAGACACAACCATGCAGTCATTAGTACGCCAGCCAGTCAGCCAGTTAGTCAGTCAGCCAGCCAGCCAACGGTTTTATAAGTCAGCCAGTTAGGTAGGTAATTAGTCAGTGAGCCTGCAGTTACATAAGTCAGCCAGTTAGGTAGTCAGTCAGCCAGCCAGCCCGCCGCCAGCCAACCAGCAGTTACATAAATCAGCCAGTTAGTCAGCCAGCCAGGCACCTACCTACCTACTTACCTATAGTTACTCAGCGAACCAACAACCTAAGCCGCCAGTCGTTGAGTCAGTTAGCTGTTTCCGTCAGTTCAATAAGTCAGACAGACACACACACAGAAGGCAAGACAACAGGCAAGCATGTGGGAAATACGAATAGAGTTAATTATTTCCGCATACCCGTGTCCTCCGTGCCAGGGAAATGTGCAGGCAGGTGGTAATGTTTTGATCTCGTGAACGAAACTATTTGGTTGAGCTGAAGTTTTAGTTTTAGTTTTTTTTCTTAGGCACATCTGATTATATATTGTGCTTCTTCATACTCGTTTCATATTAACTTAAGCTGTCTGAAGTGTATGAAATATTGATCACTAACGCTCGGTCAGATTGTGGTTTCTTGCCATGGTTTTTTTTGTGTGTGTGTGTTTGTATGTTTGTGTGTGCGTGTATGTGTTTTTTTTTTTTTTAGGTATTTCATGCGTGTTGTTCCTTTATGTAATAGATAAAAAAAATTATGATATATGACTGAAGAAAACGAGGGGAAAAAATTCGTCGAAATACAAACAATCATGTGAAAATTTATGGGGATCACAAAATTTATGGTGGTTGTGTGAAGGAGATGGATGAGTAAGGGGTGGAGACTGACAGGCAGACAGACAGCCAGCCAGGTACACACACACACACACACACACACAACCACACACAACCACACACAACCACACACACACGAGAGAGAATGTAGGTGGAGAGTTTTAGCCTTAACATAGAAGTTGAGTGGAGAAAAATATTTAAATAAGGAAATAAATAAATGTATCTGTCTCAATAAAAGTACATAGATAAAATGGATGTGCGGAGGCGAGCAGTAATGGATAAAGCAAGTCACAAAACAAGAGAGACGAAAGGAGAAATGAAGAAATGTAAATCAGAGCGATGAAAGTGATAAGGGGAACGATAATAAGAGAGGGGAAATGAAGCGAGAATGTAGGAATTGGGAGAAGAGAAAGAGGAATAGGAGGGGGACGAGAATATAGGAAATGAAAGAGGAGAAAGAAGAATAGAAGGGGGATGAGAATGTAGGAAGTGAAAGAGGAATAAGAGGAAAAGGAGAAGGAGGATTAAGGGAGGGAAAATGCAGTGATGTGGCTGGCTGGAAGTTTGCCTCATCAGTTGCTTTGTAAACTTTGGGAGAGAGAGAGAGAGAGAGAGAGAGAGAGAGAGAGAGAGAGAGAGAGAGAGAGAGAGAATTATTTGTGCGTGAGAGGGCAATTTAAGAAAACAAGAACATGAAGGAAAACCCTTCAAAAGCTCTGGCTCTTAATGATTCAAGTGAAATAATAAAATATCCATATGTAAAGGTCTCAAAAATATTAATTTTGTTTTATCTGGATTTTCGTATTCATATGGTTATATTGAAATTTTGAAAATGAACCCTTTTTATTGAGGGTGAACCCCTCGGTTGAACCCCCTCTCGGTTGAACCCCCTCTCGGTTGAACCTCTTAAATATTGGTTGAACCCCTTTTAAGAAGTGGTCACCCCAAGAAGAAAAAATAATGATAATAATAATAATAATAAATGATTCAATGTCGGTAAAAGAAAATGGATGGGAGGAAGAGAGTGAGTGAGTGAGTTGAACCCCTTTTAAGAAGTGGTCGCCCCAAGAAGAACAATAATTGGGATAAAACCTAGAGCTCTCGGCTTAGGCCGGAGCAAAAAAAAAAAATTCTCGCAGTCTTCAATGTCACTAACAAAAGGTTATTGTAACACACTTTACCATTCATTCATTTTCTTTGCTTCAGCTGTCCTTCCTTTCCTTACTATTCCTATGTGTTTAAAGTCCTTCATTTCTCTCTACTTTTCACTTATGGTACAAGGTCTTCTTGGCCAACAAAGTTAGCTTTAGTCTCTTTTTATTTTCACTTTAACCCCTACTCATCTCCTGAAGATAATATTGTCGAAAGAATGAAACATATGAAAATATATATTATATAGACGCATCCCTTCCCCAGCAACCAATTTTCTCAAGTCAATTAATTAAAAAGCGGTGGAGGGTGGTTGGTTGGAAGGGATGGAGGGAGGGATAGGTGGGTCGCCAGCTTTGATAGGTGGAGCCTCGTTGAGCCTTCTGATACTGCCGGGTCTCAGGGTGATAGTGGTGGTGGGTCGTGAATAATGAGGGACGAGGCCAAAGGGTCGAGTAGTAGTGGTGATGGTTGGTGGGTTGGTTGGGGTGTCGTGAATGTTGAGGGAGGAGTAGGCCAGGGGTCGTTGGGAAATGGGGGTCGTGAATATTGATATAGGTGGCCAGGGGTAGTTGAGAATGTAGGTAGTTGGGAATGAGAGTCGTGAATATTGATGTAGGTGGCCAGGGGTAGGTGGGAATGGGGGGTCATGATTATTCAGGGAGGAAGCCAGGGGTTTTAGGCATTATGGGTAATTGAGGGAGTAAATATTGGGTAATGAGAATTGTTAGTAAATGTTTGAGAAGGTTGAAATTCGTAGACTGTGAAAATATATGAGCAATAAATACTGAAGAAAAAAATAACGAAGGATAAGGCACGAGTATAATTAGGAACGAAGAAAATTAAGGAAGGATATTTTGAGAGACCATGGTAAGAAAAATGGATAATGAGGATGAGAGTCGCGAATAATGAGGGGAGAGGGTCAGCGTCGTGAATAATGAGTCTAGTGAATAATTGGAGGATGTAAAAAGATTAGAAAATATTCAAACAATAAGGGGAATTTTTCTGGACATTGTTGGATCGGATTAATGATAAAAGGTCAATAAATATAAAAACATGAGACCATCATAGGAATATTTTAATTGACTAAGCTTCGCAGTTAATGAATGTGAATGAAAAAGATAGTGAGAAACATCGAGAAGTATCCTGAATTGCTAAAGTGAATAATTGTAAGCGTGGAATTATTAGGAGAATATTGACGGATATTTTGGTGGAAGAATGAGAAGGAGTGTCGCTGATGATGAAGGAAGTGGACTGGGTGTTGGAAGAGGAAGAGGTTCAGGAGGCAAAGGTGATATGGGCGAGTGTCTTAGAAGCACACGCACACACACACACACACACGCACACACACACACGCACACACACACACACACACACACACGCACACACACACACACGCACACACACACACGGACACACACACACACACACACACACACACACACACACACACACACACACACACACACACACACAGACACATCATCATTATCGTCATCATTGTATCATTACCTAAGATATGGCCTAATTCGGGTGTGAAGATAAATCGGTCCCTGTGTGATGGTCTCAGTGGGGAGTCCTGTTATCTTATACCCAGGTTGGAGCCTTGACACGATCATTACACTACCACGGGGTTAGACTCAGTGTATTATAGTCGGTGTTGTCTTGGGATGGGTGACCTCAAGGCATAGCACCTGTGTGATTGCCAGAGAGATTATTATAACCAGTTGGAGGCGTCTAGTCCCGTCTAGAGCCTTGATTCCTCCATCGCATGAAAGGAAACAGAGCTAGATTAACAAAATTAACGGTGGTCTGTTGCTTGAAATAGTTCGATGGAATCACAATAACTACGAATTTACAAGCCAGAACACAGGTACATTTTAAGTAGACTGTGTTGTTGGCAAATTGAAAAGCTATTGATTCCTCCAAACAATGCCACGAAACACAATTTTACACATCCCCTATTAGTATCATTGAGGTCGTCTGTTTTCTGGCATAGTTACAGGAGGAATCAGTAGAGCCTTCCAACTTACCAACAAAATAATCTTCCCATAATGGCAGGCAGATAGGTAGTTGTTCCGAGACTATAATTATTATTTAAGAACCTGTCAGTGATCACTCAGAAGAGGAAGCCAATTAAAGATACAAATCGGTGGTGCACAATTTAGTCTGTAATCAAATCATGTATCAAGGTCGGGCACAGGGATACATAATGCAGCGCTCTCCTCTGGCCGACACACACCACTCATGCTTATATAATTATTATTTGCCGGTATGTTTTGGGCCACACTCACTGATAGGCTACCTCACAGAGAAATAGTTCGGCTCACTCACAGCCTTCATCGTTCATAAGAGTCCGTCTGGTTTCCTCGTTTGGACGCCTGGCAGTGCAATAATGTGGAGCACAGTATTGTCCTTTTTTTTCCTATTTTTTTTTATTATGGCCCCCCCTCACTTCCACTCCCTTCTCCTCCCTTCCCCTCCCTTCCCCTCCCCTCACCTGCCTTCCCCTCCACTCCTCTCCCCTCCCCTCCACTCCTCTCCCCTCCCCTCCACTCCTCTCCTCTCCCCTCCACTCCTCTCCCATTCCCTTCCCCTCCCCTCCCCTCCCCTCCCCTCCCTTCCCCTCCCTTCCCTTCCCTTCCCCTCCCCTGTGCAGTAATGAAAGGGTCGTATGGAAAGTGCTCGCTGACAATCATTCACAGGGGAAATTTTTGTTCAAGTACGCACCTAATTGTGTTTCAGTTTTTTTTTTATTTATGTATTTATTTATTTATTTTATCCATTTATTAGTTTTTGGTTTATTTTTATTTTTTTTAGGAGCGTGTATGCGTAGTTTTTAACTTTGGTGTGGTAAGGGATTAGGATATGATATGTTGGCAAATGTGTTTATTAATCTGTGTATCTTTATTATTATTTTTGTTTTTTGTTTATGCAGTTCATCATGGTGTAGTTAGAAAATGGAGGTGACGGAGTCCTTCAAACAATGCCACGAAACTATTATTATTACTATTATTTTTATATTTTATTTTGATTTATTATTATTACAAGCACTGGGCTTCGCCCACCAAGGCTACGCCGTGGGTGCTTTTGCCTGCGGCGCTGCTCGCTCCGCTCGCACCTCACTGTGCTCGGCCCCCTCTCGCCGCTTTCTTCGCTCGCTGCATCCCCCGTCGTTTTTTAATAATTAGTTTTTTTAATAATATATTTTTTTTTAATTATTTTTTTATTATTTATTTTTTCTAATAATTAACTTTTATTATTATTATTATTATTTTATTTTATTTTTTTATTTTTTTATTTTTTTATTCGTCGTCGCCCCCGCCGCCGCCGCCCCGCCGCTGCCGCCGCCGCTGCCGCCCCGTCGCCGCCGCCGCCCCGCCGCCGCTGCCGCCCCGCCGCCGCCGCCCCGCCGCCGCCGCCCCGCCGCTGCCGCCCCGCCCCCGCCGCCGACGCCGCCCCGCCGCTGCCGCCCCCCCACCGCCGCCGCCCCCCCACCGCCACCGTTTTTTAATAATTATTTTTTTAATTGTTTTTTTAATAATATATTTTTTTTTAATTATTTTTTTTATTAATTATTTTTTTTCTAATAATTAACTTTTTTTTTATTATTATTATTATTTATTTTATTTTTTTATTATTTTTTTTTTATTCGTCGTCGCCACCGCCGTCCCGCCGCCGTCGCAGCCCCGCCGCCGCCGCCCCGCCCCCGCCGCCGCCGCCGCCGCCGTCGCAGCCCCACCGCTGCCGCCCCGCCGCCGCCGCCGCCGCCGTTTTTTAATAATTAGTTTTTTTAATTGTTTTTTTAATAATATAATTTTTTTAATTTTTTTTTTATTATTTTTTGTAATAATTATCTTTTTTATTATTATTGTTATTATTATTATTTTTTTATTTTTTTATTTTTATTTTTTTTTCGTCGTCGTCGTCGCCGCCGCCGCCGTCGTTTATTAATAATTAGTTGTTGTTTTTTTAATAATATATATATTTTTTGGAGGGGATAATTAACTTTTTTTTTTTATTAATTTGTTTTTTATTTATTAATTTTGTTTCGTCGTCGTCGCCACCGCCACCGCCCAACCGCCGCCCCCCCGCCCCGCCGCCCCCCCCCCCCCCGCTGCCGCCCCCCCCCCCCGCTGCCGCCGCCCCGACGCCCCCCCGCTGCCGCCGCCGCCGCTCCGCCGCTGCTGCCCCCCGCCGCCGCCGCCGCCCCGCTGCAGCCGCCACCCCTGTTTCTACCTACCACACACATCTTACCCACCCACCCACCCACTACCCATCCACCCACATCTTTCCTACCACCCACCCACCCACCCACATATTTCCTACAACCCACCCACCCACATCTGTTAATACTTATCTCTGCCAAATTTAAAGGGCAATGTCTCTTGTATCTCTGGGGAATAGTGAAGATGAAACATTTTATCTTGGAATCGTTAAAAATTGAAAACAATGATTGAAAAAATGAGCGTTTTTGAAAGTTTGGAAAGGTTGCAATTTTTAATATACATGATGATAATGATGATTATGATTATAATTATTATCATTAATCATTACCATTATTATTTTATTATTTATTATTATTATTATTGTTATTATTATTATTATTATTATAATTGTTATTGTTATTATTATTATTATTGTTATTATTATTATTATTGTTATTGTTATTGTTATTGTTATTGTTATTATTATCGTTATTATTATTATTTTTATTATCATTATCATTATTATTTTTTATTTTTTTTGCCAACGTAAGATGATATTTGTGTGACATCTCTGAGCAGCGCATGAGTCACCAAATACCACCACATTATAACTCTTCATCCCATTATACCTACACCTGTCTCACGTCCTCATTCACCTGTCTCACGTCCTCAGGTGATGGAGCAGGTAAAGGGAGTGAGGGAGGGAGGGAGTGAGTGAGTGAGGGAGTGAGGGAGCTAGCTTTATTTTCACATAACCGGTTCTCCCTCGTCATCAAGTGGCTGGGTTTTTGTTTTGTTTTTTGTTTTTGTTTGTTTGATTGTGTGTGTGTGTGTGTGGATGGAATGGAATCTAAATTTTTCCTGCCGGTGAAAATATTGATGGCAATGTTGACTCCCTATGTCAGTGCCTCATTACTTAATTAATAAAACGATTAAAGTGTGTGTGTGTGTGTGTTAATATTATGGGGCCTGTGATTATTATAGACTAGTGAGTAAGTTAAAATTATTCTCGATTCCTCTCAACTAAGAGGGTAAACAAACGAGTCAGTCTGTCCGAGGCAATACGTTTCTTTATCGACTTTATGGAGAAATCAGTAGCCTCCAGTTTTCAAAGGCAGCACATGCCCCTTAATTAAAGATATAGGCACGTCATAAAGGGTACAGGATGCCCACAGAAGACTACAGAGGCCTCCAAACTGTACCACACAACGAGTAACACATGCGTCTATTATAAGGTGGTGTGTTTCGTGTCACAGGGAATATGAATCTGTGTAGACATTATTATTCACCGACAGTATAATGACGTTTCCCTATTATGTTTTTTTTTTTATTGTTGTTATTATTATTACTTCTTTAACTATCTCTACATCCCAAACATTAAAAATATTGAGTTTATATCACCCACATTTAAGTATAAAATATTTCATCAATATCTTAACATTACACAACTAATATAATGTTTTCTGTCATTGCAGGTATGTATGAGAGGAGTCCTGCCCCCCCTCTTCCCCCCTGTGGGTGTGTGTGTGTGTGTGGACCCGAGAGAGCCAGAATGTGGTAGTGATGTTGGTAAGCTTCTGTTATGGTATAAAATATTACTGGAAAACCTTAAAAATAACCTTATTGACAACTTGGTATTAATAATGATACCCGTAATAATAATAATTGTGATTTAAAAAAACATGTTACTCCACTCGGATATCAAGTTTTAGCCATTTAGAACGGGAAGGTAAGGGTGGTGACCTCAGATAGACCTTGGATCTCATTTTGATGGGCTGAGGATCAATTCTCATGTAGGCTAATAAGGTAGGCTAATAAACATACACATACTGCACCGTGTATAAGGAAATAATGTTAACTTACTATAATAATGGGTCTTTTACCTTTAGCGACATTTTCTTATAATCTTCCCACTTTATTTTATGTACTATTGGCCACAAAAATTCGTACACACGCTTTTATTTTCGAGGGTTTACAATATATATACTGATTATGTAAAACTACGTAACTGATATACAACTTGATTATTAGGTTTATTGTTTTTCAGTCACAGATTCATTTGGTAGACCATTTATTGCAGTACTTCCAGAATAATAACTTCTCTTTCCATAATTTTATAGCGTACATACACACACGCATCCACCCATCTCCATCCATCCAACCCTCCCACCAACCACCCAACCAACCCACCAACCACCCAACCAATCACCCAACCAATCAACCAACCCACCAACACTATCCATCCATCCATCCACCCACCAACCTACCATCCACCAACACTATCCATACATACATACTTACATACACACATACATTTCCATCCATCCAACCAACCCACCAACCCGCCCAAACAATTAACTAACCCACCAACCCGCCCACCCTCCTCTGCCTCCCTATACCCACCAATCCCATTTCCTCACACCCTTCCTACACCACCACCACCACCCACCACTCCTCACAGGTCTCATTTCAACTTAGAGTCTGAGTCGGAGGGTAATGTGACTTCTTATCATACTTGTCTTGACTGCTCAGGGAATGTGGAGAGAGAGAGAGAGAGAGAGAGAGAGAGAGAGAGAGAGAGAGAGAGAGAGAGAGAGAGAACGTAGAAGGGGATGGTGAAGTGAGAGAGAAAATTGCATGGGAATGGTGGAAAGAGAGGAAGGAAGAGAAATTGAATAAGGTATAATTTATTGCAAAAGCAGAGTGATGCCTATAGAGGTATATCAAAAAAGATATTGTAGAAAGTGAAGAGTTGTCAGAAAATATAAAGTGGAGAAAATAATATAAGGAAAGAACTGAGCATGCACGGTGTTATGAAGGCTGAGACGATAAGGTGTTTGAAAAATGATATAAGGAAAATAATGAGCACAATATTATTAAAGATGAGACTCTATGGTGGTTGAAAAATAATATAAAGAAAGAATCGAGCAAGAGACGCTATGGAGGTTGAAAAATAATGTAAGGCAAGATTGGAGCCGGGTGGGTTGAGACTGTATAGTGGTTGAAAAATAATGTAAGGAAAGAGTGGAGCAAGGTATAAAATAATAAGAGACGCTATGGTGGTTGAAAAATAATATAAGGAAAGAGTGGAACAAGGTATAAAATAATAAGAGATGCTATGGTGGTTGAAAAATAATATAAGGGAAGAGTGGAGCCGGGTGGGTTGAGACTGTATGGTTGTTGACTTGCCGCCCCGTTGACTCCCTTCGTGTCAGGCCATTAGAGGTGAAGGAAGCTCAGTGGAGGGGAAGCGTCGTCAACACCACCACCACCACCACCAGCAGTAGTCTATCGTCCCCATACCTCTCTTCCTTCCTTACTTTCTCCTCCATCCATCTCATCCTTCCTTTCTTTCTCCTCCATCCATCTCATCCTTCCTTTCTTTCTCCTCCATCCATCTCATCCTTCCTTTCCCCATCTCTCTCTTCCTTCCTTTCTCCCTCCCCCATACCTCTCTTCCATTTTCCCTCCCCCATATATCTCTTTTCCTTCCTTTTTCCCTCTCCCATCCATCTCTTCCTTTTTCAATCCCCAATCCATCTCTTCCTTTCCCCATCCCTCTTTTCTTTCTTTTCTCCCTTCTCCTTTCCCTCCTCCCTCTCTCCCTGTCTCTCCCTCTCTCCCTCTCTCCCTCTCCCTCTCTCCCTCTCTCCCTCTCCCTCTCCCTCTTTTTTCCTTTCTCATACACGCGGTACACATAATTGTTTTTTTCGTCTTATGTACTGGTAAACCTTAATTGTTTTAGTGTCGTATTGTTTTATGATTATTTACGTGTCGCGTGTGTGTTTATTAATTAATTTATTTGTCTTGTGTTTATATTTCGTTTTTGAGTTTCATTTCTTGTCTCGTGTGTGTTTATTATATTATATTTTTTTTTATAAAGGTCTTGTTTTCTTGTCTTGTGCTTATTCCCTTTTTTCCTTTCTTTGAATTTGTTGTCGTATCATATGTGTGTGTTTATATGAAGGAAACAAAGAACAGATAGATGTCTATCTGTTCTTTGTTTCCTCGTTGTTGTTCGTACTGTCCGTGTTACATAGTTTAGTTCCCCAGGTGTTTTCTGTTGATGTAAAATGTAAACTATTATGAGAATGTGTGGCTTTCAGTTGTTTCCAGACGCTGTGGGATCCGTGGAAGGGTAGAATCTCTTGACGGTAAACAGGAGGGCTACTGAATCCTCCAAACTAGGTCAGGAAACAGATATATCACCTATTTAGTAGCAATGTAGCATAGAGGTGATTATTTTGTTTCCCAGGATAGTTCGGGGGAATCAGTAGCCAACCAAAAATTTCCACATAAGAGGTTTCCCCCTTTAATTAAAATATATGAATCTGGAAAGTGTAATGTAATTGAGATGTTGACGTTTTCTCATCACGGTAGAACAAGCATTAAAAAACGTGTGGCTTCTCAATTAAGATTATAATGGTTGGTTCTCGGAAAATATTCGCATTATACTGAAACGCTATTCACTAATTACATTCCTTCTGTGGTATTTCGTGTTTTTTTTATTCCCATGACAATTAGGCTCGCTTGACGCACGTGTTTTTTTTTTTTTCATTCATGATGATGTTTTTAGCGACTTAATTGATAAAACCCCCTAGTGTTTTGTATTTACCGTATTAAACTACATACAAAATGTATGTACGGTGCTTGGTTGGCTGTTTTATTAAGTGGGAAGCGTGCATACATGTGTAAAAAAAATCAAACCTATATTCAATTAATCTCTGAACCATATGAGGCTTAGGTTTGGCTGTGTTGTCTCACCTTTTTTTTTAGGTTTGGTCTGGCATTCAGGAAAACACACAGTCTAACACGATGGTCAGCAATTCGATGTCATTATGAACCCTGATCTTGATTGGCTTGGCTGGTGGTGGTGGTGGTGGTATTCCTTCCCCTCAACGAAGGTTAGAGAAGTTACACCGTCTCTTGAAGTTTTGATGAATTTCCAAACTTCATCTTATTGGACTCGAATTCCCTGACTGCTAATTATTGCCTTCCTTGAGGGACCCTGGGATGTAGTCAGATAATTGGAGGTAAACGAGTCCTCCAAATACTGCCACGAAACACACACACCTATAATATGGAAGGAGCTTGTTTCGTGGTATAGTCAGGAGGAATCAGATGCCTCCAGTTCTCATACACGTTTACAAGGTCCTTAACTATAGGTGCAGAGATTCAATATTACCGCTCTTGGGAATTTTAGCGTCGACTATTCACACTTATACACTAATGCTCGGTAACGCACACGTGGCGTCTAATATAATGATATATACACGTATACCCCATATTTTTTGTGTTTTATATGTTATGTTTAGAATATTGTATGAACTGTTTACCTCTCCAAGTTGTTCATTTATAGCAATATAGATTATCGGTTAAATATTCAGATCCTAAATGACAAGCCCGAGAGTGTTAGCAAAGAGGTACCGGTATATACAGTAAAAGGTAAAAATTCATCGCACACATTTTTGCGCTGCTTTTTAACATGCATGGCGGTAGCTTCAGAAAAAAAAAAAAATGTACTCGCCTGCGTTCAACAACCCAACTTCAAGTGATTTGAAATTCAGCAAATCGTTGGAACCATCCTGCACGATACCCGATAGTTTATTTATTATCTTTATATTACCGTACCTGAAACATCGATAGTTTTATTTAATATATATATATTCATCATTGCATCTCCTTAACTTTCACATCACTATTTCTCTTCACCTCTTCCTTCCCCACATCTTTCCTCTCTCTATCTGCCTTCTCTCCCTGCACCTCTTTCCTTCTGGCTTTTCATTCAGCCTTTATCTTCTCTCCTCCATCTCCACCATTATCCTTCCTCTCTTCACTTCATTTACCTTCTTATACCCTCTTCCTTTCCCTCCTTCCCATTCTCGTTTTACTCCATATCTCTCGCCTCGTTTTTCCCCAGAGTCTTTTCATCACCTCTTTTTTCTCCTCTCTCTCTCTCTCCCCCTACCCCTCCTTTCCCCCTTTCCCCTCCCCCACGTGTTCACCACCTTCACCTACTCTAATCATTGCCTCTGTACTCCACCACACCACCTTCCTTCCTCAATCTCTCCATCTCCATCTCTCCATCCTCCTCCTCCTCCATCTCTCCATCCTCCTCCTCTCCATCTCTCCATCCTCCTCCTCTTCATCTCTCCATCTCTCCATCCTCCTCATCCTCCATCTCTCCATCCTCCTCATCCTCCATCTCCATCTTCCTCCTCATCTATCTCTCCATGCTCCTCCATCTCCATCTCTCCATCTTCCTCCTCCTCCATCTCCATATTTTTCTTTCACATGTTTCCATCCCTCCTTTGATCTCTCTCTCTCTCTCCTACACCTCCTTTCATTGCACTTATTGCCTCCTTCCTTCCTTCCTTCCTCATCCTGGCTCATTCAATATTTCACTCGCCTCCCACTTCCTTCCATCTCTCTTTTTCTTCCTCCTTTCCATCCATTATTCTCGTCCTTCCTGCTTTCATTCATTACTATCTTCCTTCTTATTCCCAGCCATCACTCTTTTCCCGACTCCTTCCAAATTTTTCTCTCTCCCTCCTTCCATATTTCTCTCTCTCCCTCCTTCCATATTTCTCTCTCTCCCTCCTTCCATATTTCTCTCTCTCCCTCCTTCCATATTTATCTCTCTCCCTCCTTCCATATTTCTCTCTCTCCCTCCTCTTATCTCTCTTTATCCTCCTTCCTTCCATCCATCCATCCCTCTTTTCCTGCTTCCCCCTCCCTCTCACCTCCACCTCCCCCTTCCATCTCTCCCCTCCACCTCCCCCCCCCCCTTTCCTACACTAAAGCCGGATGAGCTGCTTTTCATTCGGTTCTTACGGTCAGGTCAGACGAAATGAATCCGTATCTGACTTCTCGCCCTTCACTGAACTAACACTCTCTCTCTCTGTCTGTCTGTCTGTCTGTCTCTCTGTCTCTGTCTCTGTCTCTGTCTTTATGTCTGTCTGTTTCCTTTTTGTATATTTTCCTATCTATCTATCTATCTATCTATCTATGCATTTTGTCTATCTACCTGTCCACGTAACTATATATCTGTTCTCTTTTTTCTCTCACTGTCTCTCTATCATTTTTGTTACCACTGCACACCTTTGCCTATAGAGTCTCTTCATTGGCCTACACACAGTTAGGTTACTCTCGGATTCTAGTTGCTATGTTGTGTGTATGTGTGTGTGTGTTGTTGTTGTTTTTTCTAGGCCGTTGGTGTAGAATTTCCAGTGTCCGTGTTGGGTTGTATTTTTATTTTATTATTTTTATTTTTATTTTTTTGGCTGGGGTAACTGAGAATAGATACTGATAGTTTTCACACACACACACACACACACACACACACACACACACACACACACACACACACACACACACACACACACACACACACACACACACACACACACACACACACACACACACACACACACACACACACACACACACACACACACACACACACACACACACACACATTTATATATATATATAACTTGAAAGAAAAAATATGAGAACTGGGTTGTAAAATACGGGACATTACGAGCTTGACTTGACTTAATCCTGTAAAGATACAAATAGGTAAGAACACACACACACACACACATTCAAAGAGAAAGAGAAAGAGAGCAGAGAAAGAGAGAGAGAGAGAGAGCACACAGAAAGATGAAGGAGAAACCGAGCTAACGTGGAGAGGACAATATTGGGAGCGACAGAGTAAAGAATATGAGAAATGAGCAACTGGAAGGGGAAACTAATGAAGGAGAGCAGGACACGAGGGGCAGAATGATGGATGTACTCTTGACTGACGCCCCTTATAAAAAAAAATAAACTGTAGCCGGCTTGTGTGTGTTTGTAGTGGCTGGTGGATCGGGTGTATTTAATTAAGAGGGGTTCTTTTGTGTTGTCGGCGAATCGGAGACTATATAACTGCATGATTCCTCTTAAGCTGTCTAAAACCAAATAGACTTCCTTATTTAGGTTGTTGTTGTTGTTGTTGTTATTATTTGTGGCAGAGTTTTGAAGGAGTTTAGTATCTTGCATGGATGATCTTGGCATATTCGCAAAGCACTGCCATCGGGGACAGCAAAATAATGTGATAGGGTCTTTGGTATTCCTGACGATTTTGCAAGAACATGAAAGGGTAGCTGTATAATTATAGACAAAATTATCGATAATCCGACGGAATATTACACTGAGGGCGGTACGGTATTTCCTAAAGTGAAGTACAGTACATTGGTGAAGATGGTGTGTGTGTGTTGTCTGTTGGTGAGTGTGTTTATATTTGGTATTTACTGTACCTTCTATTGCTATGTGTTGTTGTTGTTTATACTACAGTGTGTTGCCTTGTTGTGTGTTGTATTGGGTATTGTAGAATTCCGTGTAGTGATGCGTTTTATTGTTTAGTGCAGGTGTGCTTTGTGTTTTAGTGAAATGTGTTATGTTTTCCTTTGAGAGGAACACAAGTATTGAAGAAAAAAAATGCAAATTGGAAAAAACACCGACTGTTTTTACACCCGGAAAAGCCTGATTGTTTTTTAATGAGCTGCTCCCGGCTGGACTCTGAGCCTGTTGAACTATTTTACGCTTTTTTGACACAGCGACGCATTGGGGTCGGAACATGTAAATACACCCTATTGTAACACTCGGGGATTGAGTGTGTCGAGTTGAAAATATGTAACCTGTTTGTGACACGGAAGGGATTAAGGGTTTATCAGTAGGCTACCGTACCCTATATAGGCTAGTTGTGACGGGAAAGGAGGGCAACTTTTTAGACACTCTGTTTATGACGCAAAAGAGAGTATATAAATGTTTATAGGCACCCTGCTGTTTGTGACGGGACAGGTATTGAAGGTTTATGTAGAGGCTAAGTATTATTAACACTGGAATTAAGGGATCTGTATGTAGCCCTATTCATTTTATGTTAGGAAGAATGGAATTGGGAGGAAAGTATTTTAATCATTGAATTGTTTCCAATATACAGTCGGCCTCAGGAATTCGTACACAGTGTATTGGTTAAAATGGACCTTTAATCTACACATACTGTAGACATTGTTCTGCTGACTGATTCAGGTATGAGCCAACTAACTTTACTAGAAAAGTTTGATGTTAAAAAATTATAAACTAAGTTTTGTAGTTGTTACGAGTCCTTGATGTTTCAGTGGTGTATACGAATTACTGAGGCCGATTGTACATTATATATTATTCTTTACTGCATACTGTTCTCAGTTTAGGGAACACTGGCAATCGCAGCCGTCACTATTTTGTAGAAATTGCAACGCTTTGATATACAAGTATCGTAAATAACCCTTTTACTCTATAATGTCAAGGAATAAGTAATTCATTCGTCCATGTGAGGTGGTTGAGTAGTAAGGTAGGTAAAATAGTGTACTTTGTATGTTTAGAATGTTCTACACAAAAGATGTTTCAGCTTTTTTGGCAGGCGAGGTCTATTGCTTATGTGTATACGCTTCTTGTAGCTCAGAGGAGGCAACCCTTTGCTAGGGAAATCTTTCAGAGGAGGGGTTTCCCTTGCCCCTCACTCCGTAGCTATTTCACCGAAACAGGACCCCGGTCAGCTTCAGCTTTGTGTGTATAAGAAAGGGCTCAGACAGCCGACTCAAACTCCCCGCCCCCTGTTCACAGGGGTTGTCACCTCTGGCAACAATGAGAGATTTTTACAGTGTCCCTATCAGGACTCAAACGCTGGACCACAGAAACTGCAGCCGCGGAATCTACAACTACGCTAGCCAGAGGCTGTGTGCTGACACCTTTTGTGACGAATATTGGTTCTGTTTGTATCCCTTTGTGACACCGAAGTGATCGAGTGTCATGAATGAAGGTGTACTGAGAGTTTCATTAATTGAGTCATCATATACAATTGTCGTATATACATCGTGTGTAGTGCTCTGTGTTTGCTACACCAATTGTGTGTGTATGTGTGTCTCCATGTGGGTTTTGTACGTGTTGTGTGTGTGTGTGTATGTCTGTCTATATCTGTGATCGTGTACTTTTTTTTTCAACATTCCAACAATCCTGATCACTAGGAAACAATTACGGGGGAGGAGTCGGAGGGGTTTGTGGCCGTGGTGGTGGTCATGGTCATGGCTCAGTGAACGGAGGAAAGTGAACGACCCAACCTTACTTTCTGTGTGTCGCCTTGCCCTCACCAACACTCTCAGACTTGTCGTCGTCGCTCTCAGGATTCGGACACTTGAACGGTTCCCATTGTCCATGAGTATGACGACTAAATGAATGTTATCTCTGTCCCTTGGTCAAATTGGGTGTTAGTTTTCAGCTCTCCACTCAAAGTATAGTTCATGTTTTTTTTTTTGTGAGAACGAACGAAAATTCATTGGTTTGATGAATTTAGTTATACCAGTAGTTCTTTCCACTGTCAGATTATCATTTCAACAGGAGGAAGAACTATCTAAATGTTGACCTAAGACTGACCATAGTTCCCTAAGATATTATAGTCTTCATAACATAACATAACACAGCCTGGAATAACCTTAGGTGCGTTGACACTTCTTAAACTTCAACTTCCCATGGAATTATCTTGGTGAGAAACAAAACCGACTTCCCGGACAGATATTGTAGTGCTTCCTGGAAGTAATATCACATTTTGAAATATTGGACGCTGTTAAGGAAATTGCTTCGACACCCGATTCCGAATACTACAGCGAAAGGCAACAGACAACACGTGCGAGTTCAGTATATTTCCATTAATATTCTCTCTTTCTCTCTCTCTCTCGCTCTCGCTCTCGCTCTCTCGCTCTCTCGCTCTCTCTCTCTCTCTCTCTCTCTCTCTCTCTCTCTCTCTCTCTCTCTCTCTCTCTCTCTCTCTCTCTCTCTCTCTCTCTCTCTCTCTCTCTCTCCTCTCTCTCTCTCTCTCTCTCTCTCTCTCTCTCTCTCTCTCTCTCTCTCTCTCTCTCTCTCTCTCTCTCTCTCTCTCTCAAGAAACTGATCCCGGAAGATTATTCTGAAATGGAAATGAAAGCTAGGGGCTCTCTAGGCTATTTTGCCATACATTTATTTTTATGTAAACACAAATACTGTATGTGTGTATATACTGTATACAGTAAGGGGTCGCATGCATCAATGAGGGGAAATTTTGTCCGATGAAGCAACTTTGTAGTGGAAGATTGTAGTTTACATTTTTTTCTTTGCACTATACAGGGTGCGAAAGTGAATGTGTGTAAATGAGTGAGTGACGTAGAGTGAGTGGACACATTTTTTTTCTCACTAATGGTATACCTATATAGTCTGGTGTGTAGGATGGGATGGAATGAGACGGTGTGGTGGGTGGCAGTGATTCAGCTGGTGATGGAAGGAATGAAAGGTTCTGAGGGCTTGGACGGTGAGCCGAGAGTAAGGTGGGCTGGAGTATCTTTAGAATGGGCAGAAAAGTTTGGTGAGGGGAGGGAGGAAAGCTCTTGGAGTGTAAAGACTGGCTGGCTGTATGGAAGGTAATCAGGGATAGAGGAGGGAAGGGGAGGAGGAAAATTATATGGGGGAATAATCCTGGAGGAGAAAGCGTAGGAAGGAGAAAGGATAGAGACGTAAGAGGAGAGGTAGAATAAGAAAGCGACGAACCTATAGAGCGACGAATGTAAAAGAGCCAATGAAGAGCTTGTAAACGACGAAGAAATTATAGGATAAGGATGGAGTAGGCTAAAGAGGACTCACGGACGAGGACAGGAGATGACAGGGACAGGATGGGAGAAGACGGAGGGGACAACGGGAGGGACAAAGACAGGGGCTGGAGAAGACAGCTACAACGACTGGAACAAGAAAAGAGACAGGAGAAGACAGGGACAGTAACAGGGACAGGGGATTGGGGAATACAGAGGGGAAAACCACAGGAGCAGGGGGTTGGAGAAGATGATAAGACGTCCCCCTCACTCCCCCTTCCTGAACTGCCCGGCAAATTCATTAAAGTTGGTTGTGTTGAAGGAGGGGAAAAAAGGTGGGATTTGCTTCGTCTGCAATGGATGTGGAGATTGCACAGAATCCCATCTCGTCCACATCTAAAGAAAAAAGAGAAAAAAGAAAAGAAACGAGGAGGGTAATTGTGCTGTCGGCTAATTGAAGGTTATGTATTCCTCAAATACTGCCATGTATAAGACCACCAGTACAAAGGTAGCCTGTTCGTGGGCCCAGGTTTTTATTATCAAATATTAACTTGCCTCTAATTCACTGATAACATCTTGGCCCCTTATCTCGTATACCCCATGCAGGAAGTCACCACTTTCATGAAGTTACTGTCGTGTTCCTTTACAGTCGTGAAATTTCTTGGTAAAACAGACAAATGAATTACAAACCTTTAAGAATTTTCTTTTGCTTGGTGTTGCTGCTGTTATTACAAAACGTTATCACTGGACGAGTAACTGTAAGACGTCTTGGAAATCTTTAATGTACAAATGTTTGATTTATTTACTATTTGTACAGGTGACATAGTTTGTAGGAAAAAATTACTGACTAGGCAACAGAGAAGGAAATCATATTTCTACACAACATTGTACTGTACAAAGAGGAAGAGGACAGCTTGTGTTTTCCCCACAGGTTATATAATGGCTGAATAAAAAATAATTGACTGCATAACTGAGTCCCAAGCTTCACCAACCTCACAGTAACATCCCGAGTGTTACCACGGCACCACGACTCTGAAGGTAATAATTAAAGCACATGGGTAATTACACCAAATCCTGTTGTCGAGTTGCCATGTTAAATTTTTTTTGTTGTGCAGGAAGTAAAGGTTCTACCCTGGTAATTATATTTTGCTAAAAATTACACACTAAACAGGAATGATTATCAGATTTTGACATGTACTGCCAAGGCTTTATTGTGTGTGTATTATTTGTAATGAAGGATATCAGGGTTATATCTAGCTCGGAAAAACTGGGAAGACGAACAAAGAAATGAAGTGAAAATGTGAAGATTAATAATATTAGAACCACCTGTGATATTGTGAGGTAGAATCTAAAATCATTTTCTGCACATCCTCTCCCTTGTGAAGCTGGAGATGAGTCAGCGTCAGACGATTTATTCAGATGTAGATAGGCCACCTGCATCTTACAGGTTCATATTTCAGCTATATATGTGTGAGTGTGTGTGTGTGCCTGACAGGACAGCGTGGCGCCGTTCTCACGTAATGATGTTATTACTGTATGTTGCTGTTAGAGGAAGTTGTAGTGTTTCTCCTTGTTTTACGTGTCACTTGGGCATGATGTTTTCTCTGTGTTATCAACCGGTGTTATCACAAGGAAGAGGTCTACTAGTCATTTTGTTACCTGGTCAGTTAAGTCGTTTCTTGGTGACGATCGGAGAGACTGACTTCAAACATCAACCTTTCTTAATTCAGTTTACCAAATAGTGCCGTGGTAGCGCCCTAATCTTTGGCTCAGATTCGTAGCTCTTCATTGCCTACAAACCGACCCTGGACAGCTAACACCCTCCTGTAACTTCTGTACAGACTGTGGCCAATGTTCTTTATGGCCAAGCTCGGGTGGAATTCATTTCAATTCCAAATTTTTGTTCGTAAAAGTTTATTTATGACGAGGAACTGGGACAGGCATTGACTCGAAATGAAACGTTTAGAGCAGAAATATGGACCATTACTTCACAATGACAATGAAACACATTAGCAACGTCAGAAATGTCAAGCATACGAACAAGTGGGAGCCCAGAAATGCTCTATGAATGCCGACCACCCCACGATGTAAACTCAGCCCGACCGACCAACCAACCAACCACCAAGTAATGAAGAGGAGGACGAGGAAGAGGAAGCGAAAGGAAAGAAAAAAAATCCCTAACAGCGGTGTGTGATTGGTTGGTGGTGACGTCATTGGCAGACCCGGGGTAGGGTAGGGTAGGGCAGGGAAGGGTATGGTCGGTGGCACTGAGTGGATCAATACCCTGGGTGAGGTGAGGTGAGGTGAGGGGGGCGAGTGTGTGCGCTTGGGTATAACTGCTTGCCTGCCTGCCTGCCTGCTTGCTGCTTCCTTCCCTCATGACGGCTCTCTCTCTCTCCGCATGACCTAACTCCTTCCTGAATTTCCTGGGGGTGGGGTGAGGGGGTGGGGGGGGGAGGAGGTGTAGGGGACGAATTTTTTTTTCGTTGGTGCACTTCGACTTGACCCCTTCCTGAAATGTGTGTGTGTGTGTGTGTGTGTGTGTGTGTGTGTGTGTGTGTGTGTGTGTGTGTGTGTGTGTGTGACTGGACTTTTGTTTTTTTTCATTGGTGCAATCATTGTTTAATTAATTTACACATTTATAGCGTTGCCTTCTTTCATTCTCTCATTCTTTGTTCTGTTGCTTTACTATTTTTCTCTTTTCAGTTGTTTGTTGTTTTATTCATTAAGTGTCCTTTAATCGTTAGTTTCTATCTTTATTTTTTGTCCCTCCTGTAGCTTGGGCAACGCGTGTGGTAAAACACCTCTATGAATAATTAGTTAGCATGCTATGGCCTCTATTATTCACTCACCTCTTCTTTTTTTTTCATTCTTTCATTCTTTCATTCATTCATTCATTCGTTCGTTCATTTGTACATTCGTATATTTATCCTTTCATTCCTTCCTTCGTTCCTACGTTCATTTGTACATTCGTATATTTATCCTTTCATTCCTTCCTTCGTTCCTTCGTTCCTTCGTTCATTTGTACATTCATATATTTATCCATTTTCCTCTTGCGACTCTTCTCTATCTTAGCTTTTTCTTTCTTATTCTTGATTCCCATTTATCCCAATTCATTCCTAATCTCTTACGTTATTTTTCTTTTTCGTTCCACTGTTGCTTGCTTCCTTGTCTCTTTGTATGTCGTGTTCCCTTCTCCCCAAGTCATTTCTCTGTTTATTGGACTCTCTTCTTTTATTGCATGTCCACTTCTTCCTTTCTTTCCTTTCTACGTATATTACTTCCCTCCTCGCGAATTCCTTCTTTCTCTTTCGTTCATTTTTCTCCGTCCTCTGTTCTTTTCTTTCTCCCTTCCTTCCCTCTCTCTTTCTATTCTTCTTTCCTTCCTTCCTACCTTTATTTCTTCCTTTTTTCCTTCCTTCCTTCCCTCCTTTCTTCGCTCACTCCTTCCCTCACTCCTTCCCCCTCCTTTCCCTCCTTCCTTCATTCATCCATCCATCAATCCCGTTTTTTCTTCCTTCCCTTTCCCTCTTTTCTTCATTCCTACCTTCCTTCCTTCCCTCCCTCCTTTCTTCCTTCCTTCCTTCCTTCCTTTCCTCCCTCCAGGCCACAACTGGTGCCCGTAAGTGGAGAGGTAATTGCCTTGTTAGTGATGACTCTTCTTTTCCCTCTTCTGTCCTTCATTCCTTCCCATCCTTCATTCCTCGTGTATTCGTTTATGCATTCTTTCACTCTTTCGTCGTTTTACATTTCTCTCATTCAGTTCCTTCTGTGTTATTACTTACTTTCATTCGTTCTTTCATTTACTTTCATATGTTCTTCTAATAACTTTGTTTTTAGTGTTTTCTTTGTATTATTGCCATTTTGTTATGTTTCGTTCTGTTTCTACTCTCATTTTTCCATCTATCTGTTCTTGTTCCAGTCTTTTCTTCGTTCATTTCCTCGTTTTTTCTCGTCACTCTTCTTCCCTCCTTCCTTCTTTTCTTTCTTTTATATGTTTCCTTCCTACTATTCCTTTCTCCTTCCCTCCCTCCATTTCTCTATTACTACATTTCCTTCCTTCCTCATTTTCCTTTCTCTCTTCTCTTCCTTTATCCGTTCCTTCCTTGCTTCCTCTTCTCCCTTCTTTCCCCCCTTTCTTCCTACTTTTCCTTACATCCTTCCTTCTCTTTCTCTCCTCCCTTCTTTCTAGCATCCTTCCCTTTGACCTTTTCTTCATGCTTCCTTTTACGTCCTTCCTTCCCTTTCTCTCCTCCATTCTCTCCAGTATCATTCCTTCCTTCTACCCTTCCTTCCCTTCCAACCTTCCTTCCCTTCCAACCTTCCTTCCCTTCCAACCTTCCTTCCCTTCCAACCTTCCTTCCCTTCCACCTTTCCTTCTCTTACATCCTTCCTTCCCTTCCTTCCCTTCCACCCTTCCTTCCCTTCCACCCTTCCTTCCTACTTCCCTTTACTTCCTTCCTCCAATATTTTACCCGGTTGTTGCTTTTCCTGGTTAATAAAGGCTCGCCAATTATGAGACCCGTCAAAATTACGACACCTTAATTATGTCACTAAATTACCACTCCATAGATCACCCCAAAATAATAAATAACCCTTCTACCCGTGTCATGGAACTAACTATGTTGTAATTATAGATGTATAATGATACTTTTATGATGTCATTAAGAGTATATATTATTATGAATTGTTTACCGATAATAAATGCAACTACGAGTATTATTGTGGCACATGTTGTTATCAATACGTATATTATTTTGATTATGAGTATTATTATTATGATATATTTGATTATGATAGCGTATTATAATGACGCCTTACATTACGGTAGGTATTGTTCTAATAATAATGATGATTACATGAATGATGCTTTGTTTTGGTACTGGATCTCCTAATTATGAAGTATAGTGAAATATGATACATTAATTTAAGGGGGTGCGGGGGGTCGGGGGGGAGTTGGAGGATGCGGGAGTAGGGGGACAGGCTTGGGGGACGGGGGAGGGAGTTTGGGCGGTGCGGGGGGAATAAGGGACAGGCTTTCTACCCCCTCCAAGCCTGTCCCCCTATTACTGCACCCCCCTAAACCCTCCTCCACCTCTAAGTCTGCCCCCCCCCCCTACTCCCACACCCCCTTAAGACGAAAAATTTATTATTATTTACTTATTATTTACAGTTGATTTTTATGGGATTGGCCTGTGCTGTTTGGACATTCGAGGCCAACAGTTCCTTTTAGATATACGAAGAAACAGACCTATATCAAACTCAGATGGACGATCGAATAGATTAATAAAAAGGTATATTAATGGATGCAGTGATATAATATTTAGAGATGATGTTTTGAAGTGCCGAATATACATTAAAACAAAAGTACATTGAGTATTTATGTACAATGTAATACTGGACTGATAAAGAGACAGATAGAAAAATAGACATACTGTAATTGGTATTGGTATATTTGACGTGACAAAATGGTGTTGGATTACCTCTGTCCACGCCACGGTAGTTAGTGAGGATTATCACGTGCCTAGAAATAATTATTATAGGGTTTAACAGAATGGCACAGGATCTTTTCTGATTGGATAAGGATTTGGTGCCAGTCGCGTCGTGTGAGTTAAATTGTACTGTACTGTACTATTATTTTGATGGGCTTTGATGATAGTACATTTATTCCTTACACACGTACGCACGCAAATCATGTACAGTGTATAAAATTGTAGTCACATTCAGTATAGGTTATATAGAAATAGTATACTTAGTGTCGTATGTGAAAATACTGGTACGATGGTCCTGGTACGATGGTTGTATGTTGTTGTTTGTTTGTCTATGGGGTCATCGTACCTACATCACACCATAGTCACCACCACCACCACGAAAATAATGGTTCTTGACTATGACCCGTTCACCTTAGCTATATTATTCCCAGTATGAATGAATGACCTTACCTATAAATCCCAGTATGAGACCTTTATTCCCGGTCATGGTATTGGTATAGTGTAGTGGCAGGCCATGTTTAGTCAATATACAGGGTGTCCATAAAGCCTGACCCTGATTTATATGATATTAATAAAGGTATGTGTTATTAATAATTGTATGATATTAATAAAAGTATGTGTTATTAATAATTGTATGAAATCAGGGTAATACTTTATGGACACCCTGTATACTGACTAAACAGGGCTCTTTCATCCACGTATAACTTCTATTCATACCGTATATGCTTTGAAAGACATTCTAGATTATAATGTATATCCTATTCATTACATACATGTTTTTTTCCGGCTGCAGCAGCTGTTATTATTATTATTATAATTATATTCACTTCATTAAAAATCAATTTAATCTTCATGGCCATTGGATATATGTTTAAGTTCCATTTATGATGTATTTAAATCTCATTCATTTTGTATAATTAGTTCCCATTCATGACGTTGAGGATTATTCATACATTCTTATTTCACAGTGATGCCATTATAAGCTCATTTAAGGACCCTGTGAACGTGTATGAAATTTGGAGGCTTCTGATTCCTCCTGACCATGCCACGAATCAAGCTCCTTCTATATAGGTCGTGTTTTGTGGCAATATTTAAAGGACTCACTTATCTCCAATTTTCCGACTACATCCGAGGGTCCCTTAATCCTTCCAGAACCCATTCATATGATTCAGGTATCTATCATTCATAAATATTAGTTGGGTATAACACACTTTCGGTACATCGGAGAGCCACTATTCCTCCAACATATACCGGGAAACATGGCTTGATTAATAAAAAAAACAATGGTGCCCTGTTGCTTGGAATAGTTTAAGAGGAATCAGTTGCTCCACATTTACCAACACTGTATACCGTACTTCACCCATAATATCGAATCGTGTACTTTGATGGGAGCCATTTCACTTTCGCTTACATCATTCATATTCTCGTTAGGCTAAATTGGAATCCACCAAAATGCATCGCGAAACAGTTCCTCATTTCGTAACATTGAGGTAATAATTTTGTTTCCTGGGATAGTTTGGAGGAATAAAGCATTATATTTATAAAGCAATAGGTCTTCGTCTTAGCGCTATGATTCTGTCCTAAGCCTCAAGATGGTGGATATTTGTCCCGTATATATCCGCCATCTTATATAGGACTTAAGCTTAGGACAGAATCATAGCGCTAAGACGAAGATTTTAATGCTTTATAAATACCGGCCCAGTAGCCTCCCAGTTGCAAAAGAGAGCTTCCCCTCCCCCTCCCTCCCCATTAAATATATTCTCATTCATGTAACTGTCAATTCATGTTAATTCGCTAAAAAAAAAATCGTTCCTGCTCGGTAAGCCAATTCATGTTCGTTTATTAAGGGGGTGTGGGAGTAGGGGACAGGTTTGGGGGGGGGGGGCTGAGGGGGTACGGGAGTAGGGGGACAGACTTGGGGGGTTAGGGGGGTGCAGGAATAGGGGGACATGCTTTCTACCAACCTCGACCTTTCCCCCTCTTCCCGCACCCCCACAGTTCCCCACCCCCGATCCTGTCCCCTACTCCCACACCCCCTTTTAAAGCCGTTCCTGTTTGTTAAAGCCTCCTACTCTCATTTCATTCCCATTTCAGTCGAGCCCCAATGATATTCGCTGTAATCAATTATTGTCATACAGGTAACGCAGAAATAGAATTGCCAAAACGTTTTAAAATCATTATTATCACTTTAAATGTATTCGTGTACCAAAACGTTTTATCATTATTATCACTTTAAATGTATATATTCGTGTACCGTATGGATTTTATATAGAATTGTGCGTCCCTGTAGTTCTGAATCATACTGGGCACATTGTTTCTAAAAAAATTACCAACATATGGGAGGCAATTATTTGGTCCGAGTATTGCCTATATAGCCTACATAATGTTTCCGAGTATATCCTACCTACATAATGGTGTAGCCGTGTAACAATGTTGTATGATGTATCAGTGTTGTATTCATGGTACCAGTCACAGAGGCGCCAGTATAGGGCTTATGCTTGAGTTTTAATACCATCCCCTGGTATAAAAGGAAATCACTCAACTGACTGCCTGGCTTAACTTTAACCTCTACTCTGGTATTGTTTACTTGCCAGTACCACAGTCTCCCCCCTGACTTTACTTTACTCTAGTCAAGGTAGACTCTAGCGACACACCCTTCAACTTACATGTAGACGTGCACATCTACTCCTTCTTTCACTCCTTTTAAACACACCTTGAACTGAAACTCCTGCGGTTGCAGCCTGTGTACATCAGGTACAATAGCAGTCACAACAGTTCTGCCCTAGACCTGTCACATAGTCTATCTTGTTCATGACCCCTTTTACCAAACCCCTTACACAACCCACTGTCTGGTATTGCTGCTGTTCTAGTGCATACTTCTTCTCAGAATGATATTTTCTAATGTTTCGATACGTTTCCTGCTCCCGTATCAATCAACACTTCCTACAGCTAGGTGATTATTCCTACTTATTGCTGATACTATCGATGACTCTACATCGCTAGGCATTTGTCTTCCACGCTCTGGTCATAATGCCTCATCCGACCCTGACCGTCGGCCACCCATAAGAGACTTATTCTCCTCGTGCATTGCACGTCGTATGGTCCCACATTCCTTTGTTACGTGGTCTGTCCATCGGTGTATTTCACACAACTTACTTTGTTCTGGGGGCCAATAACCTCACCCTTGTGGATAGTTATCCTGTTGTGCGTAGTGGAAACCTCTACCACTACCACACCCTCTGGCCTGTCCTGCTACCGCATTTACACCTCCTTGCGGCGCAGCCTCTGACCTCCTGTCAGTTACCTCGGCTTGTTACACAGCCATATGTTGCCTTGGACCAATTTCAGTAACATCTGTTTACACTATCAAGTACTAAACACAGACACCTCTGGTCCTCTTCTGTTACCTATGCGCGTCCGCATAGCCTAAGCGATTCCCGCTTTACAACAATTATGTAATATTAACTCATATTACACACTTCGTCGACTCATTAATATACTTGGCTCATTTTGTATCTTCTATACAATCCTATATGTCTTTATTTTTGCAGGATCACCCTCAAACCTATAGGGACTGACTCCTCAACTGTAAATACATTCATAACCTTTACTTGGCTGCTTTACGTGGACGCCACCCACCTTCAAATAACCTTGTAATTAACTAGGGTTCGTGACACTCTGTTGCCCTGTCGCCTGACTATAGGCTGGTCCCCCAACACTACTAATACTCCCAGTAGCCATTGGTCAATTTTCACCCGCCCTCTCTTGGCGGTAACTTACACACGTCTTCCCGTGTACGTCACTATACCCTCTACACAGAACTCATATCCTCTTGCTTCAACTGCCCTGGCACTGGACTATTTAGTTCCCTCTATTACTCATTTATATTATATATATTAGTGGTCTTGGGACTTGGTGGAAACTTCATTCCCCATCCAAACTGCCACTACAATCCTCTGAGTGCCTCAATTATCCCAATCCCTATTTCCCGTTAGTATTATTCCTACACACCTTCACCACCACATACCAATATAAAATGACAACTAGGCATACACAAATACCCCAACAACATGTCACTATTGTATGCGTTCACTGTGTATATGTATAGAATAAGAATAACTAACCCAGATTGGTAATTGGAGATTAAAGATGACAACTGAAGATGTAGCCAGGAATGTGTACATGATGCCACACACACCCCAAAGTAAACGCTGGCCTGTCGTTTCTCTCACAGCTCCCATCACTCTTCTTGATCCCTTCCTTAAGTCCATCCTTCCCCGATGAGAGTATACCCACTATCAGACAATTCCTCCTTTTTTCCTGGGAAATGCACACAGGGAAATATGCCTGAATACCGTAGGTTAAGTTACACAGCTCACTCATAGCTGGCTGGCAACCCCCGCGCTGGTACTTGCTTGTGGCCCTGCCAGGCTGCCAGGCTGCTCTCGCTCCGTCAGTGTTGCTAACGAGGAAAGCGCCTAAGTCGCCCCACTTGCATACACAATTATTTCTGTTGGAATATAAAGTAATTACAGGACACTGTGAATATCCGTATCCTTAACCCGCTGCCACCATTATGTATCCGTGGGGGGTCCAGTACTCAGCTTCTCGTGCAGTACTCAGCTTGTCACTCCTGTTGAATATACCAACATACCAATGGACTTTCAATTATACTTCAGTGTGGCTATCTCTTAGCAGCCAACTGTACAGACTTACTATCCTCTGTTTGTCGTCTCTGCTTCAATCAACTCACTTACTCATACCGTTGATGAAGTACCCTTATTAGTCTTACTGGTGGGGAATATATTATAGTACTCAAAGGTTTAGAGTAAACTCATGGACTTGTCTCTCTTTACTGATGTAGCTTATAATTAAATCAGTTACAGGTTACAGGTTATACTGGACACAACTCGTGTCTCTCTAAACTTATGTTACAAGGAAAGGGAATCTCTCTCTTAGGGCAGGACTTCATCCTCCCTCCTTTCTAACCCATGTCTGGGCTCCAAGTGCACCTCACTTCTCTCGACCCTTCCTCACGTCCCTACCTAGTGCCACAGTGCCACACCCACTACATAGGTTACAGTTCGTGACAGTGACGCTACGTTTATACATGATATACATACACTTTAACTACACGATTATATAAGAATAATATGAGTATATATATATTGTCCCTTTCTCTACATACGAGATGACAATAAACAATTGATTATAGCATAGAGATTAACATACAGATAATATATAGAGTGAATCTAGCATTCAGAGCTCAGCACTGGCAAGTCTCCATCATGCCTCCATCACGCAGTCATCATGCTGTCAGATCAGCACATTTCTTAAGATGTCATGTCCGGTGAACTGGTTTGAACTGCTTTCAACCCTCACAGTATCTTCCTCACCTCCACACTCACCCTGTCATCAATATACACCGGATGCGATCTAACACCTTGTAGTTTTAGCCAGCTCCAAGAAGTGCAAGCATAAGCCCTATACTGGCGCCTCTGTGACTGGTACCATGAATACAACACTGATACATCATACAACATTGTTACACGGCTACAATGGTCACTGTTGCATATTCTTCGTTTTGTAATGTAAAGTAGAACTGTATTAGGCTTTGTATTTTCCTTTATAACCTTTCATTGTACCTTTTTCCTTGACAAACAATATTAATTTTCCCCCCGTTCTCCATTGGTTATTAATTCAGATAAAAAAACTTGTGCCTCCTATACTCTGTCCCTATAAGCACTTAAGGTGAGATTCTGCTGTTGGTAAATTGGAAGGCTGCTGATTTCTCCAAACTATACCATGCAACAGACGACCTTGATTAATGTTACTAATAAGGGATCTGTTTGGTGGCATAGTTTGGAGGAATCAGAGACCTTCCAAGTCACCAACAAAATAATATCCTCTTAATTTTATCTTTTATTTTTTTTATTTTTAAGTTTCATTTTTGACCAGTTGTTTCATAAGTCAGGTCAGTGGATCGTGAACTAACCTGCAGTGATTGATTCCTTTGCATGTGTGTGTGTGTGTGTGTGTGTGTGTGTGTATGTATGTGTATGTATGTATGTATGTGCGTGCGTGCGTGTGTGCGTGGGTATGCGTTTATTTTAGGAGAGTCCAAAGAGAAAATTGAATCAGAAACTGGAAATCCGGTTTGGGTTCATCACCGCTGCTACCACACGCACTAGTTATTGGTACCATGTGTTAACCACGCTACCACTACTACCATTTACACAATATACATTTTCTGCTACCATTCTACCACTACTACCATTTACACAATATAAATTTTCTGCTACCATTCTACCACACTACCACTACTACCATTTACACTATAAATTTTCTGCTACCATTCTACCACTACTACCATTTACACAATATAAATTTTCTGCTACCATTATACCACACTATCACCACTACCATATACAAAATATGAATTTACTGCTACCGTGTAATACCATTCTACCAATCTACCACAACTACTATCATTACCACACTGTGCATGGTTACCGTTTGTTATTGTTCTACCACTACTACCACCACAAGCATACACCACATATTGTTATCTTGTGTTTAGTTTCCTACCACACTATCACCACTATTCCTACCACACGTTATTGCTACAACACCGCCACTACCATGCACTGCCACCACACAACCACTATACTATATACTACGACTACCATACAAATATACAATGCAGTGTTAGGTAGGTATACCACACACCATCTGATCAACATCACTACAATAAAACCACTGCTTTACTGTCCAACCACACAACCACCATCACAGAACCAGTCAGTACCATTACCTACAACCATACTAATATATATATATATATGTATCTTTACGACCATACACCCCTCGTTTTAATTATAATACAACCATTGTCTTAATTATAATACACCCCTTGTCTTAATTATAATACAACCCTTGTTTTAATTATAATACAACCCTTGTCTTAATTACTAACACACACCTCCCTCATCCCACAAACACACCTCCCTCACCCCACAAACACACCTCCCCCCACTCACACTTCCTCCCCCCCCCCCTCACAATCACACACCTTCCCCCCCACACACCTTTCCCCCCCCCCCCCCCTCCCACAGCGGCACCTCGCATCCCTGATTGATTTACTGAGGTGGCCACCTGACGCGGGTTCTGCTCCCCCCCCCCCCCCCCCACCTTCATCTTTATTATTCTCCCCCTTCACTGTTTTTTTTTTTTTTTTTTTCCTACATTCCCCTGTTATTTTCTTCTGACACCTTCTTTCTCCTCTCTTTTCTTCCTCCTCTCTTTTCTTCCTCCATTCCTCTCTTATTCTCCCCTCTTTCTCACTTTTCCTCCTCCATTTTTCTCCTGCTTTCTTCTTTTCCCTCCGTCTTTGTCTCTCTTCTTCTCTTTCTTCTCTCTGCCTTGTTTTATCCCCTGCTTCCCTTTTGTTTTTCATATTTTCCCCGTATTATTTGTTTCTTTCTATTCTCTCTCTTTCCCTCAATTCTTATTCCTCCCCCCAACCTTACCTCTCTCTCCTCTCCTTCCCTCTCCTCTCCTTCCCTCTCCTCTCCTTCCCTCTCCTCTCCTTCCCTCTCCTCTCCTCTCCTCTCCTTCCATCTCCTCTCCTTCCATCTCCTCTCCTCTCCTCTCCTCTCCTCTCCTTCCCTCTCCTCTCCTTCCCTCTCCTCTCCTCTCCTTCCCTCTCCTCTCCTTCCATTTCCATTTATCTTTCCCTCTTCAGTGTCTGCCATCTCTTATTATGTTTTTTCTCTTGTGTCTGTTCACCCTCGTTTCTCTTGTCATTGCTGTCCTTTATATCACTTCTTTCACATTTTTCTCCTCGCATTCATTTTCTCTTGTCCCGGCTATTTCAAATAATGTCTCTCCTCTATTTTATTCTTTCCTTATCTTTCGTTTCTTTTTCACCATTTACTTCCCATTTTCCATTTTCCCCCTTCCTGTCTTCCTATTCTTCCAAATTATTCAACCCATCATTTCCAGTAGGATAAGTATAAGTAATAATTGTTCCTTTACATTAATCTTTCCTTCTGTCTTTTCTCATTAATTTCCTCTGTTTTTCCTCCTCACATCGTTCCTATTTTCCTTCCCCCTTCTCTCCCCTCACCCTCCGGACTACTATTTCCTCACTTCTTCCTTCTCTTCCTCCCAACTTCATGCTTACTCTTCCTCTCTTTTTTTTTCTTTATTAGTTCCTTTCCTACTTCCTCCTCATATCTTCCATTCTTTTCTTCCCCTCCCTTTCCTTCTCCTTCCCTTTCTTTCTCCTTTCCTTTCCTCCCCTTCCTCTTCCTCTCCCTGTCCTTCCACCCTTTCCTCCTTCCACCCTTTCCTCCTTCCACCCTTTCCTCCTTCCCTTTCCCTGCCCCTAGCGTCTTACCTCATCTCAACGTCACTAGAAATGTATCTTGTGTGACAAAAGAACCTGCCTCCCCTGTCTCCCCTTACCCCTCTCTCACCCATCCCTCCCATCCCTGCCTCCCCTTACCCTTTTTCCCTCCCATCCCTGTCTCCCCTTACCCTCCCATCCCACTCATCTCAACTCCTTTCTCTCTCCCTTCCCTTCCTCCCTTTCCCTTCCCCTGTAACTCCTCCCAACCCTCCCTTCCTTCCCCTTTCTCCAAGTAGCACCTCCCACCCTTCCATCCTTTCTCTTCTTATCCCTGAAGCAATTCCCAGCCCTGGCTCAGAGTTAATTAAAAGTTCTTCTTAATCATCCAACAAGAATTAATATATCTTGGTGTTACTCAGGAGAAATTACAGGAACCTCTACTATTGTTGGAAGGGGATAATCTCAGGTCGACTATACCCTGAGGACTAA
>JAWZYT010004892.1:72500-120000 GCA_034508575.1 Petrolisthes manimaculis
ACAACAACATCAGTTCAAGTGTATTATGTACTGTACTTGAATCATCAGTGGGTTGTATACATAAGGTGTGATTGTATGAATAATGGATGTAATGTTGAAATGTATAATGAGAAATTTTTATAGTATGTATATTATTTTATTTAAATGCATATGATTATGTGAAATGTCAGAAAAAACGAAGAGGAAGAAAGATGAGCAAAAAGAGGAAGAGGAAGAGAAACGAGTAAGGAGGGAAAGAGGAAGAGAAAACGATGGATACAGGAGGAGTGAAAGAGAGAGAGAGAGATGAGAGAGAGAAAGATGAGAGATGAGAGAGGGAAAGGGAGAGGGAGTAGGAAACGCAAGGAAAGAGAAGTTAAGAGATAGGGTTGGTCAGAATGTGTGTGTTTATGTGGCAGTTAGCTTACGTGTGTTGTGTTTCTCCATAAAAGTGTGGGTTTCTGTGTGTGTGTGTGTACCTGAGGAAATAATAAGTATATATGTGTGCACGTGTGTGGTTGTACTTGAGAGAGAGAGAGAGAGAGAGAGAGAGAGAGAGAGAGAGAGAGAGATCATATATGCATGTGAGTTTGTGAAAGAAAATAGAGTATGCTTCCGTTTACGAAAGCTGTGTGTGTATGTAGGTTGTCTGTGTGTGTGTGCAACTGTGTGTGTGCGTGTGTGTTGGGTTTGTCAGTGTGTGTGAATGTGAGTGTGCCTGTGTGTGCTGGGTTCGTGTGTGCGTGTGAGTGTACCTGTGTGTGCGTGTGTATGATGGGTTCGTGTGTGCGTGTAAATGTGAGTGTGACTGTGCGTGTGTGTAGTGAGAAGAGGATAGCATGTAGCCGTGGTTGGAGGTGAACTTGGGTGTGTTAAGAAGCCTTTATCCGGCCTAATGTTAATGTGGCCTTCTGAATTCACGTGTGTGTTAGAGAGAGAGAGAGAGAGAGAGAGAGAGAGAGAGAGAGAGAGAGAGAGAGAGAGAGAGAGAGAGAGAGAGAGAGAGAGAAAGAAAGAGAAAGAAACAGACAGATAGACAGACAGACAGATGTTGGAATCACACACACACACACACACACACACACACACACACACACACACACACACACACACACACACACACACACACACACACACACACACACACACACACACACACACGCACGCACACACATACTTGCCAGATACAGGTGCATATAACTGGACGCCTGAGGTTATGCATTCTTACCAATTATCTGGCAGATGTGCATACACAAGAGACGGTCTGTTTACCTGGCCTGTTTACTGCATTACAGAGAGAGAGAGAGAGAGAGAGAGAGAGAGAGAGAGAGAGAGAGAGAGAGAGAGAGAGAGAGAGAGAGCAGTGCATGCATTTGTGTGTGATTGATTTTAATGTGCGCGTGCTTATCACAGTAAAAGAAAATATAAAAGAGAGATATAGGAATAACAGGTCGGTGTGTGTATGTGTGTGTCTGTGTGTGTGTGTGTTATGGGGAGGAGAGACTAGCGGACTGTTCATGTAACTCTAGTGGTAGTAGTATTAAAATCTCTTAATTCGTCGCTCAGTTCCTATAATTATTTTTCGATACAAATTCAGCGACGAGAAGGTTTTACGTCGAAGAGGGATGTGTGAAAGAAGGAAGATAGTAGTGAGGGTGGTGTAGGGATGTGTGATGAAGAAAGGTAGAGTAAAAAGGGTGGTGTAGGGATGTGTGATGAAGAAAGGTAGAGTAAAGAGGGTGGTGTAGGGATGTGTGATGAAGGAAGATAGAGTAAAGAGCGTGTAGGTTGCCTGTGAGCAGAGGAAGGTAGAGGTGACTGCTGTATGGTGTGGGGTGAAGGATATCAATGTGGTGAGTAGTGAGTGTAGTTAGTGTGTGTGGTGAAGAGGACCGATTTGTGGTGATGAATATACCCTATACATTATATGGCTGTGGTTATGAGGGTAATAGTGTGAATGTATTGTACTGTATGTATGTATGACTTCTGTGCTGATTGTTTTGTTTATTGTATGTAATATGGATGTATGGTGACTGACTTATTCATGCTAGTATATAATTATTATGTATAATATTGTAATGGAGAGTGAGTAGTGTTTATATTCTATTTGCAGTATTTTTTTTTCTTCAGATTTTGTTGTTATATTTTTCTACATGGTGTATAATTATATATCGTATGCGTTTATAAATGTACACACATACATACATACATACAGTGGTACGGCGAATGTTGCAACCGGTGAGAAAACGAGTTGAAATTTACACCAGAAGGAATGGGGACACGGGTATAGAGACGACGGGGAGAAAAAAAAAGAAGGGAGGATGTGGAGTGGAAGAGTAGGAAGGAATGAAGACTTGAAAGGAGGAGAGGATTATTGAAGGTGTGAGTGAGGCAAGGTGAAGAAGGAGAGAGAGGTGGAGAAGAGAAGAGAGGTGTAGAAGGAAAGAAAAAAGAAATGAGGACAGAGGTAGAAGCAGCTCCGTGTATTGTGGTCCTACACGCACACTCGCATGCACACACTCACACGGCACTATTGAAGACGCATGCAACTACCACCAGGACATATGAAAGCAGATAGAAGCATGATGGTGTATACTCGTGCATGTATATAACACACACACACACACACACACACACACACACACACACACACACACACACACACACACACACGCACACACACACACACACACACTTGTACACATAAACACACATGCGCAAAAACGCACACGCGCATATAGTTTTACACACACACACACACACACAGACACACACACACACACAGACACACACACACACACACACGACAGCAGGAACAACTGGAACTGTCGGCATAACTCTCATAGAATAATGGAACCCACTTTAATAAACATTTTTATTTATCCTCGCTTACTTTTTCCTCTTTGTCTTTATATACATTTAACTTTGTCTGTTTATCTCTTTTCTTTTTATTTCTCTTCGTTTGTATGTTGTTAATTAACTGTATGTGTGTATGTTTGTCTTGGTCTATATCTGATCTACAGTTTCTCAGTCTGCCTGCTTACTTGTATAATCTATTTATTTGATAAGCTGTATCAATGTATTTAATGTATTTTATTTTATTTTTATCCGTCTAGTTATCTCGGTATCTAACGATGTAACACTCTCCATTAATATCAAGTTACGCCGTAGAATATTTTGTGGCGTCTGGACAAATCCTAGTCTTATATATAATTATTCTCGTTTTGTTGACCGAGCAAATTTCCTGCGAATATAATTGTGTACGAAAAAACGAGGGAGAGAAAAAGAATGGGGGATATTTTTTTACACAGTCTGTCTTTATTAAACTTGTTAATTTTCCTCGTTCTTCTCTTCTTAAATTTTGCAGAGATGGATAAAATTTAATGTTTTCCCACTGCCTCTTTGCTCCTTTTTTTTTATCCGAATACCTCCTTTCTCTTTAATTTTATTATTTTAAAGGGGGGGGGGAATTCGTGGTACGTAGATTTTGAACCTGATATCACAAGAAAATGCTGCGTATTTTCATGTTTATCTCATCGTTACCCGGGACCTCGTTACGAACCTGTCTCATATATTCAAAGCCGAGAGAGAGAGAGAGAGGAGATTACGAAGTTTATTGTGTGTTTAACTATAGAATTGATTTTGGCTCTTGCATCTCATTCCATTTCCACTCTTTTTTTTGTTCATTGTAATGCAAACCAAAAAAAACTCTGGCCACACCTGAATCATTAATTACCTTTAGTTTATAGTGACTCGAATATACTCACATTAAGGAACCCTGTGATGTAGTAAAAAAAAAAAAAAAAAAAATGGAGATAAATGAGTCCTTCAAATTTTGCCACGAAACAATAACACCTATAAGGAAGGGGTTTGTTTCGTGGCATGGTCAGGAGGAATCAGAAGCCAGTAATGATCATACACGAACACCAGGGTCCTTACCTGAAATGAAGCTGGTGTTTTGTTAGTTAAAAGAGGAAATCCACACTTTTGCTTCTCACTCAGACCTCGGTAAGGAAAATAACCCATTATAAGATTTGAGTTTCCCTGCAACCTGTTAAATCATCTATTGTTAGTGTATTTTCTTCTGTGACATGAGTTATTACTGTTGATTATTATTTTTATTATCCTTTATGTTAGTAATGTTTCCCTCAAATAAGAAAATCATCCAGTGGTAAGAAAAGAAAAATAAGTCCGCGGTTGTTTGAAAATTAAGCTTAAATTTAAAATGTAAATATGTAACATAAGTCAGGAACCAGAAAATTTTACCGGACATATATTATATTCGTAATGAACATGAATTGCTTATTTTATGGTGCAGTTTCAGAGATGTGGGACTCTGAATAACAAAGGTTAGTATTTGAGTCCCTGAGGCTACGAGGCACCTTGTTACCGGTATGTAGGCAGCCTGTGTACAGTCATGAGCACTAATAAGTAGTCAGATGTGCTTCGAATACCTAGAGACAGTAATTAAATGCATACTAATCTCTCCATTGGAATTGTATACTTCATTGGTGAATTGGACTGTTCATAGTTTCAACCAAAGCTGTATACTTAATAGTCCTCGTGACTGTACAGTGAGCACCAATAGTCGTGTCACATGCAGCCTTGTTCGAAGATAAAATGAAGCTAGTGAAACAATACGAAAGCATTTGACACATGGCGGAATATACTAGACGTTTAGGGGAGGTTCTCTAGTTGGTAAATTGGAAGGTTTGTGATTCCTCCTAACTATGCCATGCAACAGATCCCCCCTTTGAACGCCACTGAAGTCGTCTGTTTTCTAGCATGGTTAGGGGGAATCAGTAGCCTTCCAATCTATCATAAAGTTTAGCGGCTCATGTTCTCAATCTATTTCACAGCCGCTCACAGATTCTATTGGAAGGGTATTTGGCGAGTATCGTCATTTGTGTTTCGTGTCGTGGTTACGGTCTTTGGTAATTAATACGTGAAAGCATTATAGGATCTATTCAGCAAACCGAATCCTGAAGACTAAAGACTGATATAGTGTTGATGAAAAGGATCTATTCCCGAGTTTCCTAATCCTTAAGAGAAACTGAAAACGTAAATATACATCCGAAGCCAAATAATGTGTGACCAGCCTGAGAGAGAGAGAGAGAGAGAGAAAGAGAGAGAGAGAGAGAGAGAGAGAGAGAAACAGTGTCGCTACTAGACTCCTTGGTGTCTTGCCCCGAGCCTGATAGCGTGTGTGTGTGTGTGTGTGCATGGTAGCTGGGTATTGACCGTGTGACGTCATGCATACTGAGGCAAGGTCAGGGCTGGTGCTGGAGAGAATGGTGGGGCGTGGGTGGTGATGACTTGGGTTGGGTTGGGGTGGTCGTGGTGGGGCGTGGGTGGTGATGACTTGGGTTGGGTTGGGGAGGTCGTGGTGGGGCGTGGGTGGTGATGACTTGGGTTGGATTGGGTTGGGGAGGTCGTGGTGGGTATAGTGGGTGGGTGTGTTGTATAGATGGAAAGTAATGATGGATGAGATGGTGGTGACAGGGTGATGGTAGTTTTTGCTGCAGAGAATGGTAGTGGTGGATGGTGTGTGGGTGGTGATGGAGGGGTTTGGGGATGAAATTTGGGATGGGGATGAGGGATGATGATGGTGATGTGTGGTAGAGACTGACGAATTATTGCGAATAAGGGTGAGTGAGTAGAAGGGGTGTGTAATGAACGATTCTCTGTGTGTGTATGTATGTGTGTGTGTACAGGAAAGCCATAAGAGAGAGAGTGCAACGAAGATTGATGTAGCAGGGAGAGGGGCATTTTGAGGAAGATGAATGGTAACGAGAAAGAGGGTGACGGATAGACGAAATGCGGAAGGGTGCAGGATGGAGCGGGTGAGACAGGAGGTATCAGGGCCAGACAGGGTGAAGAATACGGTAGGACAGGAAGGGATGAGTTTAGGAGATAGGGCAAGGGAAAGGCAGGAGGCGGCGGAATGAGACTAAGTAGGACAGGGCAAGGTGAAGGAGAGAAGGACAAGGTTAATGTTAACGAAGGAGAAAGGGAGGGTCACGATCAGGAGAGTTGGGATGAGGCAGTTCAGACTGAGGCAGTACTAGGCAGAGGCAGAGTGAGGCAGTACTAGCCAGGATGGGGCAGTACTAGATAGGTTGGATGAGCTAGAGAGTGTAAAGGAATGGGACACGAGTTTGACTGAACGTGTATGAGGGAAGCAGAATGATGCAAACCGAGACCGAACGGAACAAAGCAGGGTGATTCAGAGTAGAACTGAGAAGATTGCATGTAAATGTGAGGAAACAAGCCTGTCCGTTTGTCAGGCAGGTCGTCGCTTTGGCAAGGCAGGACAGAGCATGGTGTGAGAGTGAGGAAGGGAGCCAGCCAGTATGCGTGCCCAAGCGTGGCATGTGAGCAGGTAGGCATCATTAAGGCAGGGGCTAAAGGGTATTGTGCGTGCCTGCATGGTGGATGGGAAGAGGGACTGCGCTTAATAACCGGGTGGGGAATAATGGAAAATGAGGATTAGGTTTGATGTGATGTTATGAGAGGATAGCGGCACAGTTGGGGACAAAAACTGTGTCCCCAGTCTGCAATATGTGCCAAAACTACACCATCAATACAAGACTTTAGGTTCAAAGGTAGGTTCTGTATAATGAAAGTAGACAATATAACGTAAAGAATATAATATTAGTGTAAAATATGCACCTAAAATAAACAAACAACAATAGGTTTCCAGTCTTTTTTTTATAAGACTCTGTATATGCTCTGATAACAAGAGGTCTGAATTAACTAATAGTTAATAAAAACATGGTTAAAGTGTATTTTTAAAGCACTCGGTAAAGGCTTGTTTTTCCCAACAGTTTTGCACAATTAATGTTGTTTTGGGCAGAGAGTGGGTGGATAATTTCGTCCTTGACTGTGCAACTACTCAGTAAAGTTTGACAGGCAGTGTATGATGAATTTTGAAGTGAACAATGCGATTCATCTATTATATCGTTAATTCTGGTATAAGGCATGGTTGGGAGATTATATATGAACAAAAATACTACAGCCAAAACTTTACAGATATATACTGCAAACGAAATTGTGAAATATTAAGGCCCGACCACTACCATTAGTAAACAGTGTAATCTCCATGTATCATCATTATTGGTCTCTGGTGTCATATTGCTTCGTAGATAATGTGGCCGCTTACCTTTTTTGAGTAACCTTTTGTTTTGGCTTTTTGTAAGTTATTGTAATTAGTTTTGGGAGTGCCTGGTATGTGTGTGTGTGTGTGTGTGTGTGTGTGTGTGTGTGTGTGTGTGTGTGTGTGTGTGTGTGTGTGTGTGTGTGTGTGTGTGTGTGTGTGTGTGTGTGTGTGTGTGTGTGTGTGTGTGTGTGTGTGTGTGTGTGTGTGTGTGTGTGTGTGTGTGTGTGTGTGTGTGTGTGTGTGTGTGTGTGTGTGTGTGTGTGTGTGTGTGTGTGTGTGTGTGTGTGTGTGTGTGTGTGTGTGTGTGTGTGTGTGTTCTTGATATTGGAAGCGACTATTGGCAAGCAGGCGGGGGCAGGCAAGCAAAGCAGACAGACAGACAGACTGACTGACTGACAAACAGACTGAGGGGTAGGCAGGCAGAAAGACAAGTAGATATAAATCTCGATAGACACACTCACAGACAATTAAAGAAGCAGACATCGTACAGACAGACAGACAGACAGAGAGGGACAGAGACAGAGAGAGAGAGAGAGAGAGAGAGAGACAGACAGACAGACAGACATAGAGAGAGAGAGAGACAGACAAGAGTAACAGAGAGTGAGGGTCTAATATTTGGCAACTCTCTGTGTATTGATATTGTGTGGTGTTGCGACGGAGAGGGACCCAAGCCACCACCTCTGCATTCTGGCCCACTGGTGACGTACATTCACACTCATTGTCATGTTCAATTTGGATGCGTTTATAATTGTGACGTTCATATCAGATTAGAAGCATTTATAATTGTGACGTTCATATCAAAATAGAAGCGTTTATAATTGAGACGTTCATATCAGATTAGAATCGTTTATAATTGTGACGTTCATATCAGATTAGAAGCGTTTATAATTGTGACGTTCATATCAGACGCATCCATCGTAACGTGTAATACATTCAGACCCTTTGTAACACTCATTCGTGACGCACCTTCAGACGCCTTTGTTACACACATGTCAAACGCATCTGTGACCTACATTCTCACGCATTCGTGACGATAATTCAGAATAACTCGTAACTCACATCAAGACGCACTATTGACTCACATTGGTTTGTACTTAAAGGGGATAGTATTCTTTCATCACATTGGAGCCCATCCATTCCTCCTAAGTATGCCAGGAAACAGGGCTAGATAAATATAAATAATGGGGGTACCTGTTGTTTCTTTCAATAGTTAGGAGGAATCAGTTGCTTCGGATTTACCAGCACTCTACCTCCAGTCTTTAATTAAGGAACCCTGTGATGTAGTTAGGAAATTGGAGATAAATGAGTCCTTCAATTATTGCCACGAAACACGCGCACCTATATAGAAGGAGCTTGTTTCGTGGCATGGCCAGGAGGAATCAGAAGCCACCTTGTCTCATACACGATCACAGGGTCCTTAAGGGTGTAATTCACTATTGTTACATTGGAGTGCCTTGATTCCTGCAAAGTATGCCAGGAAACAGGATCAATTGAACTAAAATAATGGTGCTCTGTTGCTTGGAATAGTTTTGAGGATTCAGTTTCTCCAGATTTACCAACACAAAATTTCCCCTATAGACGCTGAGACGAAATACGCAGCCATATATATACAGTATAGCCAAGTGACACAGTATAGCCAAGTGAAAACAGTATAGCCAAGTGACACAGTATAGCCAAGTGACACAGTATAGCCAAGTGACACATTATAGCCAAGTGACACAGTATAGCCAAGTGATACAGTATAGCCAAGTGACTAGTACTCTCATTACATCTACACGACACACTCCCGACGTTCGTATGTTTATGTGAATCCGAACCATTCTAATTATAATCAGACATTTTATCCTTTCTTCAGTGGGAACGAGAACATTCACAACACACGCCCACCAAATCATTCATAGCCAATCAGAACTTTTGACTATAGAGCGAACTTTATTTTTTGTTTTGTTTTTTATGATGGTATAACGATATATATTTTTTTTTATGACGGTATAACGAGATTTATATTGTTTTTTGTTTTTCATTCGAACTCGAAATCGTTGCCATATGAGGAGGAAGATGGGGAACGTTTTGTGTTAGGGGGAACGTTTCGTGTTTGTTTAGGGAGGAGGAGGGGAACGTTTCGTGTTTGTTTAGGGAGGAGGGGAACGTTTCGTGTTTGTTTAGGGAGAAGGGGAACGTTTCGTGTTTGTTTAGGGAAGAGGGGAACGTTTCGTGTTTGTTTAGAGAAGAGGGGAACGTTTCATGTTTGTTTAGGGAAGAGGGGAACGTTTCGTGTTTGTCTGGGGAGGAGGAGGGGAACGTTTCGTGATGTTGGAGAGCTCATCACCAGTGGCGTGTGTCTGTCTGTGTGTGTGTATAGACTCAGCCTGGTCGAGTGTTGTGTGCAGACTGTATTTTTACCTCGGGGAAAATTTCTGCGAGTCTCGGGGTATTATTTTTTCTTGTTGAATATTTGTGTGAGTCCGTGTGCGTGTATATGTTTTTGTGTGTGTGTGTATATATATGTTTATGTGTGTGTGTGTATATATGTTTATGTGTGTGTGTGTGTGTGTGTGTGTGTGTGTGAAAGGCAAATTTATCTAGTGAATTACTGTATGTGCGTTAAAATGAATATCTTTTTTATGACCCGAGTCTGCATGAGTTGCATGAGAATATTTTCCAACCTTCACATTCTTACCAACCAAGCAAATGCTCTCAAAATTTACACAGCGAGTGTTGGAAGTGTTCTTAATTAATTAACACCGAGGAGTCTTTGTCGTCAGCATCATCGTCATCATTTTATTTAAGCCATCGTCATTATCGTCGACGTTTTCTTGTGGTTGTTTTCTTTTTCGTCGTCATTATCGTCATTCTTATCATTGTTTTTATTGTTTTTTTTTTTTTTAAGCCATCGTCCTTATCGTCGACGTTTTCTAGTGTTTGTTTTCTTTTTCGTCGTCATTATCGTCATTCTAATCATTGCCATCATAATTATAACATGTCCATTAGTGTCATCATTATCTCATTATTCTTTGGTCATTATTAACAGTTTTATCATCATCACCGTCATTCATCATCATCAGTCATCAATCCTCATCATCATTAATCAATTTTAGTCATCAGTCATCATTATTATCATCATCATCAATCATTATCATTATTATCATCCTCCTCAATCATTATCATTATTATCATCATCCTCAATCATTATCATTATTATCATCATCAACCTGAATCATTATCATTATTATCATCATCATCAATCATTATCATTATTATCATCATCCTCAATCATTATCATTATTATCATCATCATCAATCATTATCATTATTATCATCATCCTCAATCATTATCATTATTATCATCATCCTCAATCATCATCAGTCATCAATTATCATCATCATCATCAAAAATATAATGTAGGTGAGTGAATGGAATAAGGTGAGTGTTACATAATATGAGGTAATGTTCGTATCATGTTAAGAGTCCTCACTTGGTTCCCAGATAGACTAATGAGATGTTTGCTCACCTGTGTCACATTTGGATTACATGTACTGTTGATTACAATAGATTATTAACCCCTCAGGTACTAACTTAGCACTTATGAAAACAACAATGAAAAAAAACCTCACATTACCTAAACTTTGCTGTTTTCGCGTAATAATTGTCTTATATCATTGCTAATGTAATATATAAGGTGAGGGTATAATTATTTTTGCAACTCTTGATCATTTGATTATTTTCAAGTCAGGCTGAGTCCAAAATCCTTTGTCCGTGACTGTACGTTGGCCTCGCTGCCACGCCACACACACACACACACACACACACACACACACACACACACACACACACACACACACACACACACACACACAGTCAAGTTGCAGGAACTTTCCAACCAGTGGCTACCCTGCATACACTGCACGGCTTTGTTCCATTCTTTACCTCCATCCCTCCATCCCTTATTACTGAACAAACCCACATTTTGTCAAGCTGCAGGATTTTCCCAACTGGCGACATACCTAAATCTATTCCTTCCTAGTTCCTTATAATATTCCAATACAGTACTGCATGACTACTGCTTCTTACAAACACTGTGCCACGAAACATCAGTCTCTATCCAACATAGATGCTGTTCAGTGACATAGTTAAAAGAAATCATTAGCTCTCCATTACATTAACAACGAGTATACGAGTGACCCTCCCAGTCAAAATTAATATATTATTTTCACCACAAGGACTGAACTACCGGTACTTACTTATCCTACTGTACATGGAAAGCAGGATAAGGTGTGAGTCAACGTGGCCGAGAGGTGGGAAAAAATAAATAATGTTTTTTTTTTTTGCTTATGGCTGTCTCGCGTGTAGCCTATAGTCACAACAGATTTCCTTCTTCTTATTGTAATCGCCGGGTATTGGTGGCCTCTGTAAAACACTAGAGTGGTGGCGTGTAGGTTCGTCATTGTGCTCTAATAATCTGTCGGTGGCAAAGACGAAATTGATAGACCGAATGCAAAAAAAAAAAAAAAAAAAAAAAAAAAAAAAAAAAAAAAAAAAAAACATTAAATAGTAAGGTAGTTTTTTTTTTTTTTTTTTTTTTTTTTTTTTTTTTTCGTTGATGGGTTGTGCTTTGTGTGTTGTAAGTAATAAAAGGGAGGGATTCTTAAGGTGGCAATAATTCTTGTGTGGTACATTGGAGTGCCATGATTCCTCCAAACCCAAACTCATGTACAAGGAAACACAACCAGAGGAGCAAAAATAATGAATAGTGTTTCTGTTGCTTGGAATAGTTTAGAGGATTCGGTTACTCCAGATTTAAAGGAAGGGAGGGCAATAGGAATATGAGATTTTCAGACATTTTTTCTTCGCCCTTTGATTTTGGAAAGCATTTTTTTTTTTTTTTTTTTTTTTTTTTTTTTTTTTTTTTTGGTCAAATATCAGTTTTTCTTGTTTCGTACCAGATTTTGGAAAATGTTTGAACCTATGTAAAAAAAAAAAATAATAATAATAATGATGATACAGTAATAATATAAGGTGTAGAAAGAGACGTGGATATGGTAGATATGGTAGGAGAAAAAATGGGAGTAGATAGAGATAGGAGAAAAGAGATTATATAGGATAGGAAGAGAGACGTATGCGATGGAGATAGGATGAGAAAGACAGGGAGTGGCAGCGATAGAAGGATAAAGAGGATAGACAGAAGGAAAGGTTGGCAAAGGAGAGAAAATTGAGGAGAGAGAGAGAGAGAGAGAGAGAGAGAGAGAGAGAGAGAGAGAGAGAGAGTGAGAGTGACAAAGACTAGGAAGAGGAAGGACAGGATTAACGAGAGAGAGAGAGAGAGAGAGAGAGAGAGAGAGAGAGAGAGACTAGGAAGAGGAAGGACAGGATTAACGAGAGAGAGAGAGAGAGAGAGAGAGAGAGAGAGAGAGAGAGAGAGAGAGAGAAATGGTGCGAATAGTGATAGGAAGTGACAAAGACTAGGAAGAGGAAGGACAGGATTAGAGAGAGAGAGAGAGAGAGAGAGAGAGAGAGAGAGAGAGAGAAGCTTGGTGTTTACTAAAGAGGACCTGCCCTTGCTGCGAACCGGTCAGGGATGAACTCTCTTCTCTCTCTCTCTCTCTCTCTCTCTCTCTCTCTCTCTCTCTCTCGTCTGTGTCATTTCCTATCACTCTTCCCACAATCTCTCTCTTTCTCTCTCTCTTTCACTCTCACTCTCTCTCGTTTTTGTCTCTTCATATCCAACTATTTCTCTCTCTCTCTCTCTCTCTCTCTCTCTCTCTCTCTCTCTCTCTCTCTCTCTCTCTCTCTCTCTCTCTCTCTCTCTCTTTGTTCCTCACTTCACAATAGCCTTTTCGGTCTCTATTCCTTGCCCTCTTGACGTTCGAATCCTTTCCACAAACCAATAACAAAAATTCTCTTGTTTACATCCAGGTAAAAAAAACTTCCCTTCAGGCCAAAGGATCCTTCGTCTCACATCATAATAATCTTCTCGTGTCTTATCTATATGACTAATTCTTTTAAAACAATACTCCAGATTAATCTATGTATCATCAGGTTTTGGCCAGGATTATAATCTTCAAGACCTGTCCAATTGAGTCCTTAAATTTATGAATCGTGTGTTTGTGTGCGTTTTTTTTTTTTTTTTTTTTTTTTTTTTTTTAAGATGCTATCTTTTTTTCCTCTTGATTTATGACTCCTGTTTCTCAAGATGCATTTGTTCCTTTTTACTTGGTCATTTACTGTGTACTCTTTGGATTTATGAATGGCTCCCTCGCTACTATAAGGAGGAGGAGGAGTAAGACTGTGGGAAGACTGGGGTTCTTTTTTTATCTCCCAGAGAAGGTCAGATTAGATGATTCAAAGAAAAGGTGATAAATTTTTCAATAGAAAGTGGCAGGAGGTGTAGCATATAAAGGTTAGTGAGAGAATGAGTGGGTGGGTGTGGGTCTGTGTGTGTGTGTCTGTCTGTGATAGAGAGAGAGAGAGAGAGAGAGAGAGAGAGAGAGAGAGAGAGAGAGAGAGAGAGAGAGAGAGAGAGAGAGAGAGAGTACAACACCTAAATATATACCGTTATGTATGCATGGTTGTAGGTGTGAAATCCGACGTTGTACTCTTTCCATTATAGCCTGTGTAGTGTGTAAGAATTCCTGTAGCCAACTATACACATATACCCTGACAGGTGTGTGTTAAAATAAATAGATAATACGTTTGTCAATCTTCTCATGTTGTCTGTATTGGTATCAAAGTTCACCATCATCATTAGAGAACTTTAGACCGCGACTAAGAATTAAGGGAACATTTATAGGAGGGATTGTTTTCTCTCAATAAATCTACGCAACAGAATCCCTATTAATAAAAATACATTATGGTCGTCTGTTTTCTGGCATTGTTTGGTGGTATCGTAAGCCCTCTCATTCACCACCAACAAGAGTATCTCCCCGAATGGGCCCCTGTGATGTAGTCAGAAAATTGGAGATAAATGAGTCGTTCAAATATTACCACGAAGCATCACGTACTAAAAGGATCTTGTTTCGTGGCATAGTCAGGAGGAATCAAAAGCCACCAGATCTCATACACGATTACAGGGTCCCTTAAAACTTGTGAGGAAGAGTGACATCAGAGACCACTCGAAGAACAATTTGACATTTTATGGTGTTTTATGGCATTGTAAAGTCATTTTGGTCTTATGTACAGTATAGTGTACAGTCTCCTTCAGGTGTGAGTGCCTGTACACTATACCCCAGGCACGATAAATAGGAGACTGTGAGCGTTGTCTACTGAAACACTTCGACTCGGGCTGTGGGTTGCTTGCTTAAAGAAGGCGTATCTGAATGTTCTGTCACTGTATAAACAAATTTCGAGGACAAGTTCTGACGTGGCCACAATAAAGGGAATTGTACCTCAACCCCGAATCTATGTCTCCTCTACGTAAACACAGAGTAACACGTTTGCGGGAAAGAGTACAAGTTTTCCTTTAAGGGGAGAGTATACTTTTGGTACACTTGATTCCTCCAAAGTATCCCAGGAAACAAGACCAGATGTACAAAATATTATTAGTGACCTGTTGCTTGGAATAATTTGGAGGAATCAGTTGCTCCAGATTTATCCCTTTAAAGTAACTAAGTTTCATTTAGCTAACATGCGTGTAATGAGGAGTTGAGAAAAGTTTGTGGCCAAGAATTTATCCTATTGTTATATTAGTCAGGATATTATAATATTCTCAGGCTTAGATAGAATTGATATAGAATAATAGATAGATAGAAATAGATGCAGCCTGATTGAGAAGGGGTAGGAGATTTTCTCTCTGCCATTTCCTGAGAGACGGAGCTCGCTTATTAGTTTAGTCTCACTGGCAAGATTCAGAATGTGTTAAGACAGTACGCTGAGAGGGAAAGGTAATAATGGAAAAGGTAGGTAGGTAGGAGGATGGAGAAGGTTGGTAGGTAGGTAGGTAGGAGGATGGAGAAGGTTGGTAGTTAGGAGGATGGAGAAGGTTGGTAGGTAGGTAGGTAGGTAGGAGGATGGAGAAGGGAGTGGATAACTGGATGGACGGATAGATCTTTGGTAGATGGAATGAGGAGTAGATGAATAGATATGGAGAACAAATAGACTGAATGATGGGACGAGAAAGAGAGAGAGAGAGAGAGAGAGAGAAAGAGAGAGAGAGAGAGAGAGAGAGAGAGAGAGAGAGAGAGAGAGAGAGAGTGGGAGAAAAATAGATATAAAATGAGAGAAAAAAAGACTGATAGATAATTATTACATACATACATCATAATTATTCAAGGGCTGGGTTGATGCACGTGTCGTCTAGTATATAATATTTTGTGAGGCAATAATGATTTACTCTACTTGTGATTCTAATATGATTAAACTGTGTCTGTGAAATATATTATTGTGTTTAGTCGTCTGTCTCACTTAGCAGGAATGGATCAGTTATTTCAGTCCAGAGTGACGAGCCAGAAAATGAAAAAAACAATAACAATAACAAAAACCTCAGTCTCATTCATACCATGCAGACTGTTCAGATGTCCGTCAGAATCTTGAGTGATAAGCCTACGAGTGTATAGGAATAGGAATGAAATAGTAAGCCTGAGCCTGTAAGTGTATAGAAATAGGGAGGGATAGAGAGCCTGACTCAGCCTTAAAGTGTAGAGGAATAGGAACGAAATAATAAGCCTGAGCCTGAGAGAGTATAAGAATAGAGAGCCTGAGCCTGAGAGAATATACTGTAGGAGTAGGGAAGAAATTGATAGCCTGCCTGAGCCTGAGGTTGTGTTTAAAAATGTATAGTGATAAGTCTAAGAGGATTATCATAATTTGTGACACTTGGTAGTGATACAGGACTTATGATGGTGGGTGTACAGGTAATAGTTGAGGCCTCCCAGTCATGTGATCCGCTCTACTATTATTATTATTAAAGTGGACACAAACCGGTTTTATTATAACAAGTTCACCAGGCGCAAGCAAGCAGCCTCATGCACTCTGGCCTCGGAACCATGCTCTTACCCACCAAAGTCATGCACGCACACTCTACATGTAATATTAAAGTCACTCGCAAGCAGCCACATGCACTCTGATCAGAACTATGCTCTTACCAACTAAGTAAAGTCATACACATTCTACACATATCAGTTCTTACCCGAAACACCACCGATATATAGAAGGAGAGTGTTTCATGGCATAATCAGGAGCAATCAGAAGCCTCCAATATAAAGGGGTTAGTAATGTACAGTGTTGGTAAGTCTGGAGTAACTGATTTCCTCCACACTATTCCAAGCATCAGGCCATCATTATTTTTGTTCATCTGATTCCTGTTTCCTGGCATACTATGAAGGAATCAAGCCGCTTCAATATACCAAAAGTGCATAATTTATCTGTATACAATCCCCTTAACTTTTGTCCCTCACTTCCTGAAATAACTCTGGTGGGACAAACATTGAAATAAACTACATCCCTACGGTATTTTTTAGTTGACTTTTGTCCGTGTACCATGTATGTTATTCTTTTTAAGACCTTAGCTATATGAAATAATAAACAGAGAAGTTATGTACAGTCGCCGACAAAATTGAATTGCTCAAAGTAATATCCCTTGTATTCATGTGCTCTTAAATTGTCAAATATTTACCTAAATAATGTGCATCATAACTTTTGTATGCAATTATTGTACTTCCAACTGCAATATACCACAACGTTATTAAAATAACCATTAACCTTACATGCATGAAACTAAATGTTGGAGGAAAACTGGCGACACATTTATTAAACAGATAAAGTCAGACAGGCACACCAACCAACCAAACAAACAAACAAACAAACAAACATATTATATACATCCAGCACTACAGTAATACCTCCACACTCCCTCCCCACCCCACCCCACCCCCACCTCCACCACTCCCACTACTACCACTCCCACAGGCATCCGTCCGTGTTCTCCCAATCCCTCAGTAGTGACGAGGCGCAGGGTGAATAGAATAGAATAACACAAGCATTGAATATAGTGAATACGAATAGACAGTATACTGAATAATAGGTTTCCCCTTCATTCCGACACACACCACCAGGCATGTATGTATGTATAGAGGTGTATAGCCAGTACCAGTATCATGCTGGGAAAATATATACCGTATATACACAAACACAGTTATTCCTCTCGTATACACACAGACAGATTGATAGTAACCGCGTCCACAGTAGTCAGTACAGTCACGCTTTAATTTAAGGGGAATGTTGTGTTGGTAAATCTGGAGCAACTGAATCCTCCAAGCTATTCCAAGCAACAAAACACTTATTTATTCGGTGTATACTCTGCCGATGGTGCAATATGTTTAGTTGTCATTATTCATTATTCTCCATGAAGCTTATTCTCATCTAAAGTTTCAGCGAGATTCATGACTGGGTTCAGAAAAGTACTGTATATAAAAAATCCACAAAGTACTGTATATAAAAAATCCACAAACAATTCGTGTGATTACAGTGACCTCTGATTGCAGCGAACTTGACTTTTGAGTGTAACTGTAGTATTCTTGAACGTAACCATTAATGTTAGTGTGACTTGAATCGGTAAGGTATATACAGGAGTGATGTACTGGTTTCGGTCAAATTTCTGATTCCAATGTCCCGTTTTCATGTATTATTGTTCAGTGTATATTGTTTCCAGAATGCATTATTGTTCACTGCACATAAAGATATTCGAATATGCCAACACACACACACACACACACACACACACACACACACACACACACACACACACACACACACACACACACACACACACACACACACACACACACACACACACTGTACACAAGATATACATGGTCGTAATACTCTTCATCTCTCTCTCTCTCTCTCTCTCTCTCTCTCTCTCTCTCTCTCTCTCTCTCTCTCTCTTGTCTTGAGGAAAATTGATTCAGGGGCTGGAATGGTGTTTGTCACCTGATATTAATTGGCTATCACCCCTCAGACGAGAGAATATAGGTGATGGTGATGGTGGGGAGATGACAGAGATAATGGTGTGAGTCTGGTGTAGGAGAGAGAAGAGGAGAGGCGGGACGGTTGAAATAGTACAATGGGGTGTGAGAAAGAAATGATGGGAGTGAACAAGGAATGGAGGGAGAAAGAGGAGGGGAAAAGAGATGTTAAAAAAGAGGAAGAGAGGGAGAGAGTAAAGAATATATTAGTTGTCTTCTGATGTACAATTTTTTTTTTTTTTTTGCTTTTAGTTTACATAATAACACATGTATATATTTGGTAACATTATGAACGTATGCATATGTGGTGTCTATCTTGGTATGCATATCATTCGCTTTCATGAATTATGCCGGCACGCACAGCGACTGTCTGCTGATAATTGTTCAGTCTTGTATTATTGTCATACCTAAGGACAATTACCATCTCTTTCTTGGGGTTATTACTTGTCTTTCTGAGAGTCATTATCGTTAATGTAGATTATCGTTACTATCTTGTATATAGACTGCATATATAGTGTATCTCTCGTATCATTATTAGATTATCCTTATATTCGTGGGCATTGTCATGACAGGGGCTATCGTTCTGGGTGTTGAGGCTATCGTGATGTCTGGTCTGTATACTGTATATGCCCAGAATATTAACAGGACAGCAACACACCACACCCACACCTTTCACTCACACTACAGTAAACCACAAGACAGTTTCCTTATCCCACACAACACATTACAACACAACACAACACAACACAACACAACACCCAACCTTCTCAGACCACCCCACTTACACACCTCCCATTACACACCCTAGTTAGCTTCAGATTTCCCTTCGCCTCACCAATCAAGGGGCGATGTAATAAACAGGTAGGTAGGCGTGCTGGTTTGACTCCCTGCACCGCCTGTCTCAAGAGGCTCTACCCCACTCTACCTGCATATTACACTTTTATCTTTCTCTACCATCACACTCATTACCCCTGCAACTTCTATCTTGATGATCAATGCTGGCTTAAATGATCCTTATGACTACTTTCCTGCCGCGCCCTCCACTCCTTCCCCACTCCTGCAACAAACTCCACTCCTTCCACACTCCTCACATCTGCCACACTCCATACTATCCCCTACTACCACACACCCAGCATACTATAATACTCACACTCTTCCACTACCATTACCCATTTAGTTAGACCTCATTCATCACTGTATACAACCATTCCTTTTACAACACTCACATTACTACTGTCCTACTACTCCGCCACTACCCTTTCATTACAACCACACTCTCCTACCACACTCAGTTCAACGTCTACTCCACGTCCACTCTCATTGCACCCACATCACATTCCAGCATTGCTCTCTCATACTCAATATTGCCACTCTCATTATTACCACACTTCACGACCACTCCACTATCGCTAACTTATTTCTCATTACCATATTATCTCTCTCTCTCTCTCACACACACACACACACACATTTACACACACACACACACACACACACACACACACACACACACACACACACACACACACACACACACACACACACACACATTTACACACACACATTTACACACACACACACACACAAATGAACTAACGAGGGAGGTGAACAATAGTACCATGGGCCAGCGTGGTGTGTGGAAGGATTTCTTGGTTATGTTCCTCCTTAACTATATATATTATCTAATGTATAATATCTATTATCTAATAAGGTGGGCGTGCTGCTGTCAAGAGTGTGATTGATTTGGTTTATGTTCTTGTCAGTGTCAATATTGCCATAAATGACATCTGTATGGGTAATTCAGCTTACGTATTGTATTGTATGTGATAGATTGTATTGTATGTGATAGATTGTATTGTATGTGATAAAAAAAATAGTGTTAGTGTTAATGTGGAACAACTGATTCCTCCAAAGTTCTAAGCAACAGTCCGCCACCACTAATTCTGTTCATCTGATCCTGTTTACTGTTATACGTTGGAGGAATCAAGGTGCTCCATGTACCAAAAGTATACTGACCTCCTGATAATGAAAAATCTGGTATAATTTTGTCTGAGGAGAAGTGTACAGGTCGGTGAGGGAGAAAGGTTAAGAGGTGAGTGTTTTTCAGGGGTGAGGGTGCTAAGTTAAGGATTGAAAGGGACTGGTGAGGGGGAAGGAAGGAATATAGGGTGATGGGGGCGAGGGGTGATTTGGTCAGAATTGAGGGTTAATTTGGCCAGGATTGAGGGTTAATTTGGCCAGGATTGAGGATTAATTTGATCAGGATTGAGGGTTAATTTGGCCAGGATTGATTTGGTCAGGATTGTGGGTTAATTTGGTGAGGGATGAAGGGTGTTGGGGTGAGGGGGTAATTTACTGAGAGGTGTTGGGGTGAGCGTTAATTTGGTTAGTGGTGAGGTGTAATTTTGGTCAGGAGTGATGGGTAATTTAATAAAGGGTGATGGGTAATTTAGTAAAGGGTGATGGGTAATTTAATAAAGGGGTGATGGGTAATTTAATAAAGGGTGATGGGTAATTTAGTAAAGGGTGATGGGTAATTTGTTAAGGGGTTAAAGTGGTCAGGGGTGTAGGGTGCTGCTTGGGGTGAGGAATAATTTAATCTGGGGTGAGGGGTGTTTGGGTGCTCTTGTTGCCACACGGGGAAGCTTGCATGATCACCCTGGGCTCAAACCGGACAGGACGGAGGCGGGGGAAGGCAGGGGGGATTGCAAACTGGGTGAGATGGGTGGGGGCAGGCAGGCTGGAGGAGGGGGAAGAAGGTTTGGGGGGTAGGGGGCTTTGGGGAGGAGTGGGAGGAGAGGAGAGGAGAGGAGAGGAGAGGAGAGAAGAGAAGAGGGGTAGGGCATGGAGGCGTCTTGGATTGGGTAAGGTTGGGGGTGAAGTGGGGAAGGTGGATTGGGTAAGGTTGGGGGTGAAGTAGGGGGTAAGGGGCAGTAATAAGGGTTTGGTGGGTGGGTGGGTGGGTGGGTTGGTTCATGACTCACCCACTGGGAATCATGCAGACCATACTACACCAGGCCCCTTTCCTTCCAACCCCCATGCACTCGACCCCCTCCCACCCCCCTCCCCAATCCGATCATGTTGCATTTCCTTCACCATTCCCTCCCACCATGCACCTTCCAAGTTCACCATCTCCCATGCATGCACAATCATTCTCCCTCCCCTCACACTTTCCATCCTCCTCTCTCTATACCGTCTCCGTTCACCATCCTCATTACCATCCACCTCTTCATTCTCTCCTCTGCCATCATTACAGTATTATTCTCTCACTTCTCATCCTTACCTCTGCCCCCACCAGCTACCCCTCCCCCCCTAACCTCACCTCCACCCCCAGCCTCACCTCTGCCCCCCCAGCCTCACCTCTGCCCCCCCCCACCCCATCCGAACTTTACATCACCCCCCACCCCTCCTTCCCCTGACATCAAGGACGGTGGAGGTCGTAGCATCTCCACCTCCCTCCTTCCTTCCTAACTTTAGAGCCCCGTTTACGCGATGCGCCATAATGTCCTTGGGTGGTGAGTCACAAGGGACAATAGCGTGGATTCATATATGGTCATCTCTTTACAAGGTGGTGCGACGCGGCTCTGGAGTGAGTGATGGGCCGTGGAAACCTTAGAGCCAGACAAGAGATAATGGTTGGTGGGTTGAATGGTCAGAGCGACTTGACTACGGTACCTTCATTTTGACACTGTGTTGTGAGCGTGTTACTGTGTGCTGGTAGTGTATATGCCATTCAATAAAAAGAAATTCAAAAGGAAGCAAAGGGTATAATTATATAGTCCTGGACAGCCGATTGAGACTACCACTGACAATGTTTCTGACCATAGTGAACGAAATGAAGAAATATATTGATAGTCAAAATATACAGGCCGGTCATAATGAGCCTCGATTAACAGAGCATGAATTGAATATAAAACAGCCACAATTTTAAATGATAATAATAAACAAGAAAAAAAATGTACACAGGCTGATAAATAATTATATAAAATCGTGGATAGACTGACTTTAAGCACTCTAATACAAGACGTGTTTAGTCTAAAATAACAATACACAACTGCCATTGAAACATAATAACCAGCTGGTAACAAAAGGCATGGTTTGGAGGAGGCTTCGTTGAGGACGTTTCCTTCCTGCTTCTAAAAGGAACGAGTCCGGACGAGGTTACACAAGTTTCGAGAGTTGCAGACAGGGTACAAAAATATAATGTTATACAAAAAAGTACAGCATAGTAGAAGGCATACATCTAATTTAAATTGTGACCCAAGTCTTGTTGCATCACTGCCTTGGAGAACACAACAGATGGTGATACTTATTCTACATATCCAATTACTTTTAATGTCTGACTCGAGACTGGACCAGATAGCATTACCAGCAGTTTACCTTCTTCAACATTAATATGCATGTTGGACTGGTGCAGATTAGTAATGTAGGATTCTAAAGAACTGATAGTATTTATTGATGTTACAGAATAGTATTGAAAGGAATTAGATGACTGAAGTGAATGTCATAGAAATTATATTTTTGATTAGGATTAAAATGAAGGTGTAATCTTGATCATCTAATTATATTCTAATACATCTAGAAGTTGGATATGATGACGTGTGTTTTAGATGACAGGAGTGGAATAGTATATATTGCCAGAGATAGGATACAGTGAAAAGGATGATGCATAATAATAATAATAATAATAATAATAATAATAATAGCACATTTCTATAAGTTTAGTAATACTCTTCAACGATTGAAAAGTTTTCCAATGTTCCTTTTTAATCATATTCCGAGTATTTATATATATGTTCAAACTACGACACACTTTTCCAAACAAATTAAAACAAAGCAATACAAAACAAAGAGCAGATGACCAGCACCTCACAACGAATATGAAGCCTATGTCCAGGCATCAGAGCATAAACAAGTTCAGGTTCCCAGACGAGCAAGCCATGATGCTGCTGCTGCTGTTGTCGACCGTGTCCCATCATGTATGAATAATGTCCGTGGAGAGAGAGAGAGAGAGAGAGAGAGAGAGAGAGAGAGAGAGAGAGAGAGAAATTGGGCAAGCAAGTAGGTGAAAGACAGGATCATCGTGTGTGTGTGTGTGTGTGTGTGTGTGTGTGTGTGTGTTGACCCCTTCACTCAAGATGTGTAAACTTATAATTTAATCTAAGCCCCAGTTACTCCCACATTTGGAGTTCTGTGTTTTCACTTTGATGATTTTCCCACGAGTTGGAATGATGGCGAAAGGTTGGACTTGCTTTACTTATTTATACATTTAGTGATTTCTTCAGCTGCATGTAGCCTATTTATTTGTCCACGTATTGGGAAATAAATAGACATTCTTTCATACATTAATATATACTAAATAATTATATAATATGGTAATACATCCTGCAGTAATTGAGAGCCATATAGTGTCCTCCAAACTGAGCAAATAAATAGATTTCCTGTTAGTAATATAAATTATATAGGCTGTCTGTGATCTCGTATAGTTTGGAGGAATCAATAGTAAACATATTATTATACTCGTGAGGTGTTGTTATTCATTAAGTATTTGTGTTGCACCGAGGATGGCAGCCCTGGGGGGGCGGAATATTATTGACGGGGAATTCTGTTCAAAGGAAATTATATAATGGAGAAAATCTTTGAAGGTGAACTTAAAATTTTTGTGTCCTAATGGAATGTATCTCTCATGATTCTCTCATTGGATTGTTATTTTGTGGGAGAGAATTATTGCTTCATTAATATGTTGATCCGAGGTATATTATTCTTAATGGCATTCCAAGCACAGTCATTTAAAGATATTAAGTTCTGTTGACTTTTTCCCCTTTAAGGACCCGGTGAATCTGTACAGGAATTGGGGACTTCTGATTCCTCCTGACTATGCCACAAAACAAGCTTCTTCCATATAGTTGGGGTTTCGTGGCAATATTTGAAGGACTCCTATATCTCCAAAATTCTGACTACATCACATGGTCCCTTAAAGCGTTGTTGTATCCAATTAGCGTCCTGGCATTGTGTTCATTAAATGCCTGATACAATATAATGTAAACAGCATGTAGATTAAAAACATTATGTGAGGAGGAGGAGGAGGAGGAGGAAGAAGGAGGAGGAGGAGGAGGAGGAGGGAGGAGGAAGAGGAGGAGGAGGAGGAGGAAGAAGAGGAGATTTTATTGACAATACTATATACGTTCCCCACCTGTTTCTTATTATGTTGTGTTGTTGTGGACTAATTAATTATTGGTACATGGATGCTGTTGATTCCTCCAATGTGCCGACTCGCAACACGTGTAAATAAAATAATGCCCTTCAGGTTGTTCGTTTCCAGGAATAGTTTGGAGGAATATGACCGACTAGAGCACAGGCAGGCAGGCAGGCAGGCAGGCAGGCCCCTTAACGTCAAAGAGAGCGTGGTGGTTAATAAAGGCACTTCCACACATGGCTGTTTTAATTTACATCTCTGAGGAATAGTGACTCGGTGCCCAGACTTCCTTCGTCCAAATACAGGTTTAGGAGAGTCAAGTTGCATCGTAATTTTTGCTTTTATACTATTCTGCTTTTTTTTTTTTTTTTTTTTTTTTTTCCCTCTGTGGCGAGTCGAGTCGAGGAGCACGTAGCGTATTTGGTTCTGTAGGTGTGTGTTGAAATCATGCATGTTGTTATGAGGCTGTTTATCCCTTGTGTGTGCATGTGTGTGTTGTCTAATAAAAGTGAATTAGGGTAATGTTTTCTATTTTCTAAATGTGTGAATGTTTTATAAATGAAACTTCGTGAAATAATAGAGATTATGATCATTATGAACATTCTTCCATTAACTATATTTTATTAGCGATTATAATTATGAACAACTATCTTGTAAAATTCGGTAAACTGATGATGATATATGTTTGTTTTGATGTATTTGAAAGAAAGGAGATAGCTTGTTTTTTTCCCGAGAATTATTTACGTTATGATTGGGCAGGTCGGAGTTACTGCTGTTCCTTCACACGTAATGGTGTATAAACAAGAACACCGTTGTTGCCACTCACTTGTATAGTAAATTATAAACCACTGTACACTCTGAAGCCATAGTCTCATCAAGCCCATGTGAGTCGAAGCCAGTGATCTGAAGCAGGCGGTTTCTGGATGACAGCCCACTCAAAACCTCCGATGGTTCGAGATGTGTGTAGCCTCGTGATGGTTCTGCTTCGACTCGGATGGGCTAGAGACTATTGCATCCGAGTGTACAGTCCCGGCACATAATCCTTGACCAGACTTCCCCTCACACCCTGATCAAGGACTATGTGTCGCAACTGTACCTGTTTTAATCTTAGAAAGGAGAGCTGAGGTGTCGGCGAATTGGACGACAAACTGTATTACAAATTGGTTTTATACCGTTTGAGGCACAGTGTGTTGAAATATACAGTCACATCTCTTGTTTGAAAGCAGTTCCGCTAATTGAAGATAAACTGTGCTATAAATTACTGTCAGGCTTCGAATTATAATTATACAACCTTGGATATTAGTTTCTGGTTACAACCTGTTCAAAACTTGTGTCTGAAGGTGGCCAATAATAATGATAATAATAAATCACACGGAAACAGGAAATAAATACATTTTTCTAACTTCATTAACTTTTGTACGAGCCTCCAGTGTGTTTCTACTGAAGGAAATCACTTTAGATTTTTATTACTACCACCACCACCACCAACAACAACAACAACAACACCACAATCAACACCACCACCACAACAACATCACCACCACCACCACCAACAACAACATCAACAACACAATCACCCCCGCCAACAATAACAACAACAACAACAACAATCACAATCACCCGGTTCTATCACCTCGTAAAATTCACAGAGCCTTGAATATAAAATAGTAGGTAGAGGCTGGTATTATAGTCCCCAGATGGTGCGCTGCGATGATGAATGTGGAAGGTGAGATTTAAGAGGCCATGAATCTCGGTGGTAATAGAGAGGCTTGGGCAGGAGAACGGACTCTGAGTTACAGTTACTATTACCGTATTTAAATGTACACACACACACACACACACACACACACACGTACGGGTAGCTCAAAGGTATATTTCTCTCGCTTCTCTTTTCTTTTTCTCTTATTTTTTTTTCTCTCTCATCTGACGCTGTTGATTGTAATTATAGGTAAAATTTAAGTTGGTTGCAGATTTAACTTTTAACATTGTAATTTTTAATATACCTTGTAATTAAAGAACACACTACAATACCACAGTTGAGTCAATCATTCTTTACAGACAGTGTTGCCAGTTCTTCAGGGCTTACGGTAGCTTATATAGGCTTAATTAATTTGGAACCACTTATCAGAATATAACTTGTCTCGATTTGAAATTTGATTAGATAATAAGGGGAAATATTTTGAGGTTTTAATTATTCCACTTGGCCCTAATAATAGAACGTGTATCAGATAAGTGTGCGCGTGTGTGTGTATTTTTTCTTTAATTGATGATCGACTACTAAACTTGGCAATAGTCGTGTTTGTTTCTTGGATACGTTTGCTCAGGGAACATTCATCGCCAATTCACCTGACGAGCTAGCAACAAGACTCAATTTTTTTTCCTATGCACGCCTCATAGATCGTTCAAATACTTCTATATGATGGCAGAGCAGAATGTAAATAAAGGAGACGTCGGATCAGACAGAGATAAAGGGAGTAATTCACTGTTGTTATTTTGGAGTGCCTTCATTCCTCCAAAATATGCCAGGAAACGGGACCAGATGAACAAATATGATGGGTTGCCTGTTGCTTGGTATAGTTTGGAGGAATTATTTGATCTAGATTTACCAACACTGTACTGTCTTTCCCCTTAAGTCTGTATTTATCCGAATATACTGTATATAAAAAACAAACTAGACTTCATATACATTTTTATTTCTTAACTCGGTCATTTATTTTTTTCTTAGATTACGGTTATGTAAACTCGTATTCCGTTCATCATGAATTAAGGTAAAAACTCGACACTACTTGGGAAATGATTAGTTTGTATATACGCTTTGTGCACGAGTGATTGTGGTTGTTGCTCTCAGGTATCTTATTTAAGGACCCTGTGATCGTGTATGAAAATTGGAGGCTTCTGATTCCTCCTGACCATGCCACAAAACAACAAGCTTCTTCCATATAGGTGATGTTTCGTGGCAATATTTGAAGGACTCGTTAATCTCCAATTTTATGACTACGGTACATCACAGGGTCCCTTAAAATCATTAGGGTAAGTTTAGACTATTATATCAAAGTATTCAAAGGATTAATATATAAATTATGATGTGTTAAAGGGATAATAAAGAGAAGCCAAAGATTATAGGAATAGAACAGGAACTTTAGCAGGCAGCTGTACACGCCCTCCCAAACTAGAAAGACGGCCTTGTCAATCAGTGTTTATACCTTACTTAGCATTATTATTTTTATTCATTTAACCATTTCTATGTAACTGGAGTAGTGCAAGAGGATACACCAAAGATGGCAGAGTTTCCCAACACAATTGATGGGTGTGCTGTCAAGAGAACCAAAACACTATTATATTTTTACACTGATGAGCGTGTCTTGGCCTGATCGTTTTCTTCAATTTTGTTTTTGTTTTTTTCCTCCCAGTGCCTGACGATACTTGGCCACACCCCTTGTAACTCGGACATAATGTTTGGTTAACACTTTTAGGCTCGTCACTCAGGTTTTCGACATGTGAGAGGGTTTCCACTCACTCACCCACTCACTCACTCACCCACTCACTCACTCACCCACTCACTCACTCACTCACTCACTGATACGAAACAATATATTATTCTGAGTACATTTTAAGGCTACCTTGATGAATGTCGGTAATATGTAAGATTACCGAAGGCTTTAAAATGAAAATACTGAAACGTCAGCCACCTCAATATTCCAGGGGTAAAAAATGCTTTGTGGATCTGTTTGGAGAAATCAGAATCTTTCAATCTGTTAAAAAAATACATTGTTCTTTAAAAAATCAACATCAGTGTTTCACAGTATGGTATTGAATAATATTAGTGATGATGTCTTGCTCTCTGTCTGTCTCTCTCAATATTTTTTCCTTCCCAACTGACTGATTGTTTTTCATTTTCCCCCTGATTTCATTTCATTCTTCTTTGTGTATATTTTTCATTTTCTTTATTTTCTTTGTGTCTTACTTTTTCAATATATGTTTCCCTATTTTTCTTCTTACTATTCTGTTCCTTTATTCCTTGTCTTCGTCTCTAGTCGCAACTATAACCTGTTTAAAATATCCCTATGTAAACAATGTGAGAGAGAGAGAGAAAAAAAAGAAAGAAAGAGAGAGAAAGTGAGTGTCAAGGTCATGGTACACGGACAAAGCAGGTAATGTGACGCTTTGACACACACACACACACACACACACACACACACACACACACACACACACACACACACACACACACAACATTCTAGGGAAGTCACACGCCACTTTACCCACACGTTGGAGTTTATGATAATATTATATGTGTGTGTTGGAGGCCACGGATTCCTCCAGACTATGACAGGAAACAGACACATTCTTCCTTCGGCATTGTTGTTGTTGTTGTTTGGAATAGCTTATATATATAGTGTATATAGTTAAATTGTGTGTATAATTGATATAACCTTAATTAGTTAATGGTAATATTTTACGGAAAATTATAATGAAAGAAGCGTATTGTTAAATGAAATGAAGTTATTATCTGCTTAATTATTGGTGGCATTTCAGAAGGGAAACGAGTCAAGGCCAAGAGTGAAAGGTCAAGTTTATTTGCGTTGCCGAGAGAGAGAGAGAGAGAGAGAGAGAGAGAGAGAGAGAGAGAGAGAGAGAGAGAGAGTGAGAGGCAGAGGCGTGGCCGTGTACTGCATGACTTCTTTGCATGTGAGAAAGAGCATGGCTGTTTAGACATACGTGTGTTGGTCGTATATGTATGTTTTGTGTGTGTGTGTGTCCGCACGAAAGATTAAATGTTATACACAAATTAATAATGTAAGAAATGCTATAACATAACAGCGTAGTGTATAATATCTTTCCATCTATACTTATGAGAGAGAGAGAGAGAGAGAGAGAGAGAGAGAGAGAGAGAGTGTGTGTGTGTGTGTGTGTGTGTGTGGGACTAAGAATAATTGGTGTCATCCTGCTGTGTTGTGTACTTTGTTTATAGGAGACACAATAAACCAACAAGAGGCGTAATGGTTGGTTGACTGTCATGGTGACGTCAGTGGTGGGCTGCATGGGGATAAAGGAAATTAGGGAGGAGAATATACACACACACACACACGCACATACACATAATTACACACACACTCACACACACACACAATTATACACACACAAACATTTACACACACACACAATTATACACACAAAGATTTACACACACACAATTATACACACAAACATTTACACACACAAACAAGTATACACACACAAACATTTACACACACACACACAATTATACACACCATGTTATTATTTCTTTGGTTCAAAATGTGTAAGGCTCGGTAGTGGTAAGAAAAAAACATTCGGAACTTACGTGTTTATTATTATTTATTTTTCATATCATATCGTCCCTTGGTTGGTTCGATTTATAGTTCGCGTTCTGTACTGTCTCAGATGATTCGAATTGGGCTTGTATATAAACGGGAGAGTGGTGAGTAAATCCTGTGACTTTGTGTATGAATGTGTGTGTGTGTAGTGTTGGCGGAAAGAGGTGTGGTGTGGTGACGGACGACTATTAGTGTGGAGAAGTGTTTAGTGACGATAGTGTGGAGTGGAAGGAGAGTTAGTGACGATTAGAGTGAAGGAGAAGGAGTATTAGTGACGATTAGTGTGGAGGAGAAGAATAACAAAAGTGACGACCAGTGTGGAGGGGGAGGAGTATTAGTGACGATTAGTGCTGAAGAGGAGTGTTAGTGACGATTAGTGCTGAAGAGGAGTGTTAGTGACGATCAGTGTAGAGGAGGAAGAGGTGAAAAAAGAGGATTTGTGTCTCTGTGATAAACATGAAGAGAAAAGTTATACACATTTGTTAGTCTTGAAGTGAAATAAATACTTACTCAGAAAGATGTCGAAATTATTCAAGAAGATATCGTGCTTTCGGTGAGTAGCCTAATTAGATGGTGATTGAATGATGGTAGAAGTAAAAAAATATAATATATCGTTGTATTTAATTAATGGTGTAAGAATATCAAGCTCCCATTTCATTCGTCCTTTCTCCGTCCTTCAACCTCCATTCTCGGGTCACATTATTTTGGACGGATGAAACATTATTATAGCTTGATGTGAGAAATGTAAAGTGGTCTGAAATATAAGCTTATCCATTAAAATGAATTATATGTATGTGTGTGTGTGTGTGTGTGTGTGTGTGTGTGTGTGTGTGTGTGTGTGTGTGTGTTATTTTTTATTATGTAGGTGTGAAGAGTGTAACAATTTTTTTTAACTAGAACTGATCTATCTATGAAATTATTCGATACATGGTGAGAAATTAATAAGAGTAAATACATATAAACAATATCAGTATATCATGAAAGAGAACAAAAACAACATTGATATTATGAAAAAAAAAATAATAATGTGTTTATTTCCATAATACTTGTGTGTATGCTTGAAAATATAACGTTTTCTCTTATGTGTATGGATAGAAAATGATACTATGAACCGTAGGCTTATATAAGTTGTTTATAGTTATTATTTCCCCACCATGTATCAAATAACTTCATGGCCTTTAGCAGTAACGTTTTCCAGAGTGTTGGGGCTTGTACTAAAAGTAAAAAAAAAAAAAAAAAATGTGTTTTTGTATGCATTTTAAACTACTATTATGTATTTATTATTTACGATATTACATTGTGCAATCTAATCTAACACTGTTCTATCTTGTCTTTCCAGTTTTGATGTTGAAAATGGCACGTCTCCTGGCCGAAGCCCTCTGGATGGCACCTCGCCCTCAGCTGGCTTGGTCCTCCAGAACTTCCCACAGCGTCGTGAGTCCTTCCTCTACCGTAGTGACTCAGACTTCGAGATGTCACCCAAGAGCATGTCTCGCAACTCCTCCATCGCCTCCGAGGGGTAAGTGTCTGGCCAGGAGAGCCCTTTGTTTGTTTGTGTGTGTGTGTGTGTGTGTTATTACGGCTCAGAGTCCTGCTTTACTCACTTGGGTTACACCATATCATGCTTGATTAAATTAAGAAAAATAGTTCGTTTAATTTTTTCAATGGGGAAAGTTTTGCATTCCGTGCAAGGTACCTTGTGTTGCAGGCGTCTGGCCGTAAGTGTGTAATGAACAGAAAAGAAGAGGAGTATCTCTATCCCAGGGCCCAGTGCATCTTGATATGAAACCAATAGTCCTACAGATAAAAAATTGATATATAATAAAATATTTAAAGATCTCTTTTATTTTTAACATAAGCACGTCTGTGGTTATTGTGCTTTTAATTCTCATTGGTTTCTGGGATCTTGATACCTTCTTACTGGTTGTAATATACGGTCTGTTCTGATACTGGAGGAAATATCTCGTGACAGAACAAGGAATCGAACCTAAACAAGGCTGAGTTTTCGGGAATTGATTTACAGAACCTAATTTCAGTATACAGAGAAAACCATAAACTAGTAAACTCGAAGAGGGTCAAAGAAGGCACAAAAAATTGCATTTCAAAAAGTATGGATTTGGTATAGCGTGAGATTAGCTATACTGTATATTCGAGACTAAAGTATTGACCTAGTTCACCTCACAGTGAATCATGAACCCGTGACGTTTAAAAATGAAGCACTTACTGAAGCTTAAACCATACAGGGGCCACATTAGTAAGTGCTTCGGTTTTACACGTCACGGTTTCAGAATTCACTGTTAGTCCGTGGGTGTAGGCTACTGTACTGTACATAATTAGTTAAGGGGGTGCGGGAGTAGGGGACAGGCTTGGGAGGGGATTGGGGAGGTGCGGGAATGAAGGGACAGGCTTGGGGTGGGTAGAAAGCCAGTTCCCTATTCCCGCACACCTCTAATCCCCCCAAACCTGTCCCCCTACTCCCGCAGCCCCCATAAACCCCAGCACCCCCAAGCCTGTCCCTCTATTCCCGCACCCCCTTAAGCTAGGAATGTAAGATACCTCAGTAATGCTCAGCCAATGTTACAAGGTTCGGGCCCCAACGCTCATCCATATTTCCTCTACGACACGTGTGCTGATGTGAGGTGTTGGTGGGCAATGGTGCTCTTTTATTATTTATCTTTGCTGTGGGTGTGGCTTTGATGTCAGGTTTTAGCAGATATAATTTGCCATGTGGGTGCGATACATTGCTGGTTGAAACTGTAGAGGTCACATACAAACACATGATATAATTATTGTATTATTATAGAAGTGGGATTTTGTAGATGCTGTAAACTAATGTATATATATATATATATATATTTGCTCTTGGTAACGGCAGTGGAGCTGTGTCCTAGGATTAAGAGCTCATCCTACTATTATTTTTATATACTACAGAGAAAATATTGAGTGGTGATGAGTTTTTGGGTGATGGTCGTGTTCAGAATGTCCATCTTTGTGTTTGTTTCGTTCAGCATTTCTCTTACACATTCCAATTGTTGATGGCACTGAAGGACCCTGTGATGGTGTATGGAAAGTGGAGGCTTCTGATTCCTCCTGACTATGCCACGAAACTCATTTCTTCCATATTGGTGGTGTTTCGTGGCAATATTTGGTGGACTCATTTACCTCCAATTATCTTACTACATCACAGGGTCCTTAAAAATAGTTGACTGGCACTGGTGAGAGAGGTATGTAGAGTTAGGGAAGCATGTGGCAAATATCTTATGGCAAAGGTGTAAAGTCTTGGTCAGGAGAAGAAATGAGTTTGATAAATGAGCCAAGAAATATTGTAGTAAGATAAACAGTAATATTGAGGAGTATGTCTGTTAAAGATTGAGGATAATTTGCACAGGTGAGAAATGTGTCTTGGCGAGATTTCTGAGTTTTGTTTGCCTGATGCCATTTCCGAAGTCAGATAGTAGTTATGGGACCCTGTGATGTATAGTTTGGAAATTGGAGGTAAACGAGTCCTTCAAATAAGTGCCACGAAACATCACTACCACCTATATGGAAGGAGCTTGTTTCGTGGCATAGTCAGGAGGAATCAGAAGCCTCCACTTTCCATACACGATCACAGGGAGGTCCTTAATCTGAAAAGTATTGCTGAAAATAATGTGAAACAGGAGTGAGAATGGAAATCAATGCTGAAAAAGATGTTTTGTAATATATATATAACTTAGGAAGACATCAAGACAGGATATATTGGTGATGTAGTTTAACATTAGGTGAGGATAACTACTACTTCTGCTTTCCTTGTTGTTCAGTTTGTTTTTTGTTGTTAATGTTGTTGTTGTGAAATGATGATGATGATAATGTTGTTGATTGGTGTTGTGAAATGATGATGATGATGTTGATTGGTGTTGTGAAATGATGATGATGTTGTTGATTGGTGTTGTGAAATGATGATAGGTGTCCATGGTGTTGTTGTTGATTGGTGTTGTGAAAACGATGATGATAAGTGTCCATAATGTTGTTGTTGATTGGTGTTGTAAAATGATATAGGTGTCCATGTTGTTGTTTTTGTTGTCGATTGGTGTTGTGTCATTGATGATGTTGATGTTCTTGATTGGTGTTGATGTTTTTGTTGGTTGGTGTTGATGTTCAGATACGTGATCCGTTGGAGGAAATGGTCTCTCTGTATGTATGTCTGTCTGTCTGTTTTTTGTTGTCGTTGTTGTTGTTGGTGGTGGTGGTCATGATGTTGTTGTGTTTGGTGGAATATGTTGTGTGTTTGTTTATTATTCCTACACTGGGTAGTTGGCTAATTGGAGGGCTACTAATTCTCCAAACATACGACAAGAAACATACTTACCACCCTGGGATACAAAACAGGAATCAGTAGCCCTCCAATTTACCGACGAGAGAGTGTATTCCCATTGATTGGTCGAGGAAGGACGGTGATCATTGTTGTTGTGGACGTGGTTGTTGACGTGGTTGTTGTTGTTGTTGTTTCTGTTGTGGTGGTTATTATGGTTGATGTTTGTTATTGTTGCTGTTACTGTTTTGTTGTTGTTGTTGTTGGTTGTGTCATAATTGGTGCCCTCATGTAGGCCTGCTTTTTTTTCACTGTAGAGTATAATAGGCTTTCTGTATAGGTGATGACGTGAGCAGTACTATAGTGTGGGGACAGATAGGCGTATTAGAGTACAATGGCTGGTGCGTTTTGTTTGACGGAAATAGTAGAAAAATTGGTTTTGATGGTGGTAATTGTATAACCAATGTATGTATATATTTGTAACCATCTTGTAGGTTACTGGATACGAGAAATGACACGAGCTTAGCGTTTACGATGACCAATACGATGGCTCCATGTACAGTAGTGCCCATAAGAGGCCATCGTACCAGGCATCGTCATACTTCTAGCCCGTGATATTCTTGTACATAATGTCAAACCAAAAATCACACATACCACTTCTTAACAAAACGAGCCAAACACTGTACTGTAATACACTGTGATTGATGTGTTCATCTTACTTGCTGTAGGGAATATTGTCATCACGTACTTTTTCCGTGGTGTTTGTATGATTCTCATGAAGTGTGTACAGTCTGATTCAGAATTCTCACCGTCTGCCACAAGAAGTCAGTTGATTCGTATGTTTGGCGGAAAGTTCTTTTGTTTTTCACGACATTGTTTAACCAGACAGTGTTAATGTTTAAATTGTCTGTCATAACACTGAATAGACTCCAGTAACCAGTACCTTTTATTGTTCATTAATGGAGACAATTCTGTGTTCTGCCGCCATCAACAAGATAAAACTGAATCTTTTGACAGCTGGTACACCTTTTGAATCTAAGAAATTATCAGTCTTCGTACTCTTGATTGTTGATTGATCTCTTCTTGTGCCTATCTCTCTCTTCACATTCTCAAGCCCTCTCACAGTCCAATGATTTGCTTATAGCATTTGCCCAACTACTGATTATTTTACTCAGTTGAGAACTTTTTTGAACGGCAGTGATTGAACCTATTGAATAATGTATGTTATGAAATTGTACCCCACTGATGACAAAGGATATAGATATAATATTATGCCGTATATATATTTTTTTTCTATAGCTTATAAGAAACAGCTGACCATGAGAGGGTTAATATATACACATGTAAGATATGTACAAAACTCTTCTTAATCTTTCAAAAATATTTGTACAATACCTACAGTTGGCTCCTCTTTCAGTTTTATTATTCATATTTCAGTGTTGTTATTCATATTTCAGTGTTGTTATTCATATTGTGGTGTTATTCATATTGTGGTGTTGTTATTCATATTTCAGTGTTATTATTCATATTTTGGTCGTAGCCTCGGTTTTGATGGTCGTACTAACGGAGGAGTCAGAAAGTGTCAAGGATGGAGTACACTGATTAGCCAAGGTGTTAGTGGAGCCAACTGTTGTGTCAGTAACAAACTCGAGTCGTCAGCCACCAGAGCACAGTTAATTGAAGGAGAGTCATCTTGGTGGTGAGTTTTGGAGGCTAGGTCTACTGATTCCTCCTAAAAATGCTTTAATACAGATCCTCCTACCCCTACTGTACCCATATACTGAATATTGTAATTTCGTATCTTAGTTTGGAGGAATCAGTATAACTCTGTACCTGAGCCACGACAACAGATGACCTCCTTATTAATCGCTTGACTTGTAGTGGAGTATTGGTTCATTTTTCATCACCCAGACGCTTTGAGATTTTCATATTGTCACGTGGAGTATGAATCCTACTCGAGTGATCACAGATATTAGAGCACGAGTCTGGTCTATGCTCTATCGTTATGTCATGTATGGATGATGTAAAGCAAACGATTACTATACTGCAAGCCAAGCAATGACCACGATACACTGACCTCTGGGGGAAGAAGACAAGACTTTCGTAACTGACTGTACACTTGATATAAAAAAAAGTATCTGCCATGAGAAGCCTGATAGTCTACATTGTCTCAGTATGGTGAAGGAAAACACCAAGTGGTTTCTGCTGACATTTTCGTCTGCTGAATATTTCACATAATATAATGATGGATACTTTTTTTTCTTTCTAACCGAGTGTATATTCGCTGATCATAACATTTAGCCCACCTGAGTTGAAGCCAGAGATCTTAAGAAAGCTGTTCTTGGACAACAGCCCACCCTGACTATCATGAGGCCACACAGACACACACACACAGACACACACACACAGACACACACACACACAGACACACACACACAGACACACACACACACACACAGACACACACACACACACACACACAGACACACACACACACACACACACACACACACACACACACACACACACACACACACACACACACACACGCACGCACATATCTAGAACTAGTGGAGGCTTTGGGTGGGCTGTCGTTCAGAAATTGCTTGCTGTCGATCTTGGGTTTCGACCGAGGTGGGCTTGATGTTATGGTCAGCGAGTGTACTATACAGTACATCTTTTCTCTCCTAATGTATTCGGTCGACTGATGTGTTGCTCTTTCTCTCCTCTTGTGCCCTTCTTTGTTTACTATGTTTCCAGAGCTGCCATCTGAACCTGGTGGTGGCTAACTGTGTGAAATATATTGCAGGTCACGAGTTATGTTGGCCACCCTGAGCGAGTCTCGTAGTGCCAATGACGACAAGCCAATGTGAGTCGGGTCTCTCTCTCTCTCTCTCTATCTTCCACCTTCTTTTATTTTCACTAATATACTTTTTTTATAATACGCTGTTTATTTTCGTACGATATTTTAATACTGGCAATGATCCTTTCCAACGCTGTTACTACTGCTTCCACTTTTTCATAATTTAGTATTCTACTGAAACCCCCACCCCCACACACCCACCCCCACCCCCACACCACCCCGCTTTCCTCTTCGCCATCAGCCAACAACATAAAATCATGGAATATTTTAAGTGTTGCCAATATATCCAAAATATATCTATATAAGAGGAAATTAAATATTGTCATGTATAAAGTAATAGAAAATATAATGTTAACTTTAATATAATTATTAAACAAGAAAATAGTTCATAAGTAAAAACACTAGCCATTCTAATAGTAACCCGGATTAAAAAAGGATAATCGTAATGTGGCACGTATAAAGATTTACTATATTATTATTTTAACATATCCTTAAGTGTTTGTTTATATTTAAAAGTTGTGTAGCTGTCAAGTTCCATACTGAATTAAAGTGAAGATAACACCATTTGAGGACGAACTTCAGCTAAACTACTAGAGTATACATAACATTGCCCCAGAGTAACTATATCTTCTCTTAATGACAGTATATGGGTTACTCTGACTATGGCTCATTCTCATTTTGTTTAATGTTATCGTGTCAGTATTGTATTAAATCTCATTGTTGGCTAGATGTGTGGAGAAAAGGCTTGCTATTAGTAGGATTATAATGACCCTTCCATACTTACTTACTTACTTGCTTACTTACTTCCTTACACTGATTCCATCCTTGATTATAATTAAAACTTGACATGCTGTAGAGTTGACGTAGATACATAGATATACACACCTTCCTTTATAATTATATATATATATGTATATATATATAATTACTGCTTCATTATTATGACGTAGGTGGTTAGTTGTTAGTTGTCTGCGGAATGGAGCACATGCAGCAGATATCCTTAATTAATTATGAGGGGTTAATTAAGGGACCCTGTGATATAGTAAGAAAATTGGAGGTAAATGAATCCTTCAAATATTGCCACGAAACACCACCTATACTGTCTATGGAAGGAGCTTGTTTCGTGGCAATAGTCAGGAGTAATCAGAAGCCACCAATTCTCATACACGATCACAGGGTCCTTAATAAGGTGATGTGGGCGAATTGAAGGTGCATATCTCCATGGTCTGATGCTACCGGTTCCTCCAAACTACGCCTCGAAACAGCACCTACAGTGTACAGTTAGAGAAGACTTTTGCTGGTTTCGTGGCAAGGTTTGGAGGAATCTGAATGCCACCCACCGTTTCAATTCGCCCATCACAGCATCACAGACCCATTACGTCACTCACTCACTAACTCAACCCACGTGCATGTTTGAAAACCTTATGATAATTATTATTATTTGTTTTGGACTGACGGCATGCATGGATAGTAATGAAGGAAAGGTAGTGGTGGATATGAATTATATTGTGTGATGTATTTTATGTGTTTGTTTGTGGGTGTCATGCAGAAACCAGTCAATTAAGGAAAAGGTGAGTGAATTATTTTATACATTTTTATTTACATTTTTTATTTACATATACGTATATACCGGTGCGTTGTTTATATTGCCATTGTACCGTTTTTATTACACAAACATAATGTATGTATATATATATATTTTTTTTTTAATGCACAGGTATTATTTGATATATTATTTATGTACCGTTTATGTATTTTAGATTATGTATTACATATACTAGTACGGTATACTGTTACACAATTACTTACAAAACATTCCCTTATCATTTATAGGTAATATTGTGTCTTTAATTTTAAATTGTTACACATATTAAAAGATAAAATTTCTTTCAATATTAATGACATTTTCGGTGTTAAACTAAACAGAAAATTCTAATAGCTTACAGTATATTAGAACTAATCGACGAATAAGTTACCTACGTATGTACGAACTAATACATGAATGATTTGTAAAAGAACCTCTAAAGTAAACAAAAATATTCGCTATTATCTTTCATCAATTGTTTACGTGTTAAATTCATTGTTTTATCATGTGCAACTTTTAAATCATCTGTGAATGAAGTGTATCCTATTGAAGGGATCTATATATCAGTGCTTGGGATGGACACTATACCATTCTCAGTTTGCTTCACGTCTAATAAATAGGAAATGTTTAGGGGTAACCAACCAAGAGGCGAAATGAGACTATGCCTGGGTATTTAGGAGTTACTGTGTGGATTCAGAGTATTGTAGTATTGTGTGTGAGTACTTGATTTATTATCCTGTGTGCGTATACGTTTGTAGACTGTGTGAGTGAGTGAGTGTGTGTGTGTGTGTGTGTGTGTGTGTGTGTGTGTGTGTGTGTGTGTGTGTGTGTGTGTGTGTGTGTGTGTGTGTGTGTTAACTCTGAAGTTCCCTTTCAAAGTGTTAAACCATCTTTCAAGAAACCTGCGTATGAAAAAATCCATATAATTTTTTCAATGTTTCATTATTAAATCACTTCATAGCTAGGTAAAAAAAAAAACCCTGCTAGAAAAAAAAAATAATAATAATATTGATAGATACTGTGTGAAAGATTCTATGAAGTGACAAATAATATACACTCGTCTACCTTTACATTACTCCGTTTTCTCTCATGATATCTCTCCCTCTACCCCTCCCATCACTCTCCCTCACACACACACACACACACACCCTCCCTCCACCAGAGTCGATAACTACTGTACATCATTCATACCTCTACAACGAAAGCGATCCATTAATGTGGTTGTATGTGTGGTGATGACCATATGTTTATAAAGGGAATGGGAGGCCTTAGATATGATGGTATAATATTTTAAGGTTGGGTATTGATTTTGACTTGTATTTAGAAGCTTGTATGACTATTGGAGAGGTGGTGGTGGTGGTGGTGGACTGCGCACACACACACTGACACACTCTCTTCTCTTCTCTCTCTTCTCTTCTCTTTTCTTTCCACCAGGACCACCACCTCTCTCTCTCTCTCTCTCTCTCTCTCTCTCTCTCTCTCTCTCTCTCTCTCTCTCTCTCTCTCCTAAAACCTGGCCCTCCCCCTGATCCCCCTCCCATACCCTCCTCCCCCTCCCATACCCTCCTCCATTATCCCTCCCTTTCCCACACCCACTCCCCTTTCCCACACCCATAACCCCTTCCCCTTTCCCACACCCATAACCCCTTCCCCTTCCCCTTTCCCACACCCATAACCCCTTCCCCTTTCCCACACCCTCCTCCCATAACCCCTTCCCCTTTCCCACACCCTCCTCCCATAACCCCTTCCCCTTTCCCACACCCTCCTCCCATAATCCCCTCTCACTCCCATACCATACACTCAATTATATACTTTCAACACCTTTCTGACCCCCCCCCCCCTGAACCCCTTTCTAGTCCTACCTCCCCCCAGCCCCTGTTTTTTATCTTATCCCCCCCCAATCCCCCCCTGTCGAGTCTACTCCAGCCCCCCAGCCCTTATCGAGTACTACCCCAACCCTCCACACCCCTTTGAGTCCTACCCCAACCCTCCACCCCCCTCGAGTCCTACCCCAACCCCCAACCCTTCTTTAGTCCCACCCCAACCCTCCAACCCCCCCTCTCGAGTTCTACCCCAACCTCCCTCCCATTCGAGTTCTACCCCAACCCCCCTTCTCTCGAGTCCTGCCCCCCTCCCCCCCTTTCGTTGTTCCCAGTGACCCAGTGTGTTGGTCCAGTCTACTGTCCCTGCCCCTCACCCCCTACCACCATGGTCCCTACTACCCCCTTCCTCCGCTCCCCCTTCCCACCCTTGCCCCCGTCCAACCCAGTTCTTTCTTCTACAGTTCTTTCTTCCCCAGTTCTTTCTTCCCCCCGTTCTTTCTTTTTCCCCATTCTTTCTTTTTCCCCATTCTTTCTTTTTCCCCATTCTTTCTTTTCCCGGTTCAATTCCCCCCCGTTCCTTCCCCCTTCCCCCCACCGTTCCTTACCCCTCCACCTCCATCTCTACCCTTCCTCCATCTCTACCCCCCCCCCATCTCTACCCCTCCCCACCTCCATCTCTACCTTTCCTCCTCCGACTCTACCTCCTCCATTTCCTGTATACTCTTGTCTGTTCTCTTCCTCCCCCCCAGTCATTCTACTCTGTGACCTTTCCCACTCTTTTATTTATCCTGTTTTTTCTCCCTTCCACATTTATCAACATCATCTTCCCTCTCAAATCTTCTCTCATCACCCACTCTCCCTCATTACTCTTCTCTCCCTCATCACCCACTCTCCCTCATCCCCTTCCCTCCCTAACACACACTCCCTCACCCCCTGACACACATTCCTTCACCCCCTGACACACACTCCCTTACCCCTCCTGGCACACACTCCCTCACCCCTCCTGGCACACACTCCCTCACCCCTTAACACACACTCCCTCACCCCTTAACACACACTCCCTCACCCCTTAACACACACTCCCTCATCCTCTTCACCCTCCTTTTCAGTTCTCACCAGCAGAAGCGGAAAAAAAAAAAAAAAAAAAAAATGTTATAGTAAAAAAACAAAGTCTATTTTGCATTCCAATTAAATGCTAATCTATTATAACACTTGTATTTACTGAAAGCATCATGATTAAGGCCACTGTGATCGTGTATGAAAATTGGAGTATTCTGATTCCACTTGACCATGCCACGAAACAAGCTCCTTCCATATAGGTGGTGTTTTGTGGCAATATTTGATGGACTCCTTTATCTCCAATTATGACAAGTCCCTTTAAAGTGAAGTATAATCCAGTTTAATTAAGGGACCTCCATAAAGTAGTCAGAAACTTGAAAGTTATCGAGTCCTTCAAATATTGCCACGAAACACCACCTATATGGAAGGAGCTTGTTTCGTGGTATGGTCAGGAAGAATCAGAAGCCTACATTTTTCATACACGACCACAGGGTCCTAAAGTTACAAAGGTGTCAATAAAAGTCACAATCGAGTTTACTCACCTCAGTCCTGGAAACATTCCTTGACGTCACACACACACACACACACACACACACACACACACATCTACTTATTCAGATACAATGCAAGGTGCGGATTTTTTGCCGTACTTGTATCTTTACTAATGTTACGATAAACAAGTGGAAAAAAATATCACTGTTCAGAGGGTATACAGGCAGATGTTAGGTAATTTGTCAGGGAACCAAATTATTTTATATACAATGATTTAAGAAGGAGAGACTAATCTTTTTGGTAAATTGGAGGTCCATTGATTCCTCCTAACTATGCCAGGAAACAGACCACCATAAAGGTTACTAATAGAGGATCTGTTTAGTGGCATAATATAGTTGGGAGGAATATTCACAGACCTTCCAATTCATCAACAAGAAAATTTCCCCTTTCCCCTCTTTCTCTCTCCAACCCCTTTCTCTCTCCAACCCCTTTCTCTCTCCAACCCCTTTCCCTCTCCAAGCCCTTTCCCTCTCCAACCCCTTTCCCTCTCCAACCCCTTTCCCTCTCCAACCCCTTTCCCTCTCCAACCCCTTTCCCTCTCCAACCCCTTTCCCTCTCCAACCCCTTTCTCCCTTAACCCTCTACATCCCTCTCCATCCCTCTCCATCCCTCCCTCTCCCTCAGCTTCTCCTCCAGCTCTTCCTCTCTTCTCATTATAATGGTGTATAGAGAGAGAGAGAGAGAGAGAGAGAGAGAGAGAGAGAGAGAGAGAGAGAGAGAGAGAGAGAACCCCTATTGATCACCGCCTCACGTTCACTTCAGCATTGTTACTCCCCCCTCCATACATCCCCTCCCCTCCCCTCCCCTCCCCTCCACCTTCAGTGCCCCACCTTTCTCCGTTCATACCCTACCCCTCACCGTTCGTGCCCGCCCTTCCCTCCCAATCCTTCCTCTCCCTCCTCCCCACATACCCTCCCCTCCCCTCCCCTTCAACATACCCTCCCCTCCCCTTCAACATACCCTCCCCTCCTACTTCTACATCTTTCCCACCCCTTCATATTTTTCCTTTTTCACTTATGCTACAATTAACAGATTTATTTGCCTTTTAATTTCCTTCATGTATCCATCCGTCTGTATATTTTTAAGTTTTCATGTGTCCCCTAATTTTTGGTGACTATAGACATCTTAGATATTCATAGATATACTGTATATAGTCTGTAGTATAGTTTGAAGGAATGAGTATCCCTCCAGTCACACCTCAGGACTTTATTTCCTTTATAATGCGTGCTATAATAGAATCAGCTACAGCTATGAGATGACTTATAGATCTTGTAATGCAGGAATGAAAATAGGAGGCAGGTATGATGGGGTTGGGGTTGAGAGGAGAAACATTTTGGTGAAGTCTGTGTTGTCTGAATTTTTATTGGTACAGTGTGTGAAATATATTAATCTGTGATGGTATTTTGATGTATGTGTTGTCGTATATGTGGTGTGATGTCTGTGAATTGATTGGACTTATGAATATATCCTTATACTTTTGAATGTGATCTCTCGTGTCTGATTGTGGTATAACTTACAATAGCATGTCAACTTCGTACAGGTTATATCATTTTTTGTGAGTGATAGCAATTTCAGTGTTGTGTTGTTGTATGTTAAGGCTGTCACTGTATATTTGTCGTGTGTTTGCTGGTGAAGTGGTGTAGTTTTGTTTGTTGTTGTGTGTATATGCATATCCACTGTATAGTGTGTTTTGTGTATGTGTTTGTGAGTCGTGTGGTTAAAGACATAGGCAACTTACTATCTTGTGTTAGTTCCCCCTGACTGATCATTCTCTTATTCTTGTCTCTGTAAAATTGGCCTATGTATACTTGTGGGTCAGCGTTGTGGTCTTTGTCCACTCTAGAAGGGATAAGAAGGATTGATTGACCGACTATTGTTCAAGATGACGAAGGAAAGAGAGGGGTAGATTTTCTGTAAACAGTCTCTCCTTCAGTTCTCTTGAGGTTAAGGACAATAACATGGAGATACATTTGTTTGTCATTACGTGAAGATGTTTCTCTTTAGTTCCCCTGTTGTGTATGGTATAAAACAGTTTAGGTGTACAAAGAAGAAAAACCAGGGAACCGACTTAGTAAATCACAAAATGTAATCCAAGCAACACGTCATCTTCCCGACCCTCAGTGTTAATTATAAGTGTTTATATTTTTAGTACGTGAAGGCCAAGATGAGCAATACAGCATCTGTCCCTGACTGTGTCGTACACACTACGGAAATAAGAGATGATTGATGAGTGACTGACGCAGTGACGTAGGGTGTACGCTTGACTCGTCACAGTGACGCACTCGCTAATGATAGGTGTGAGAGGGACGTATCTTTGGTCTGGCTCCCGACAAGTGAAAAACAGTAGGAAATGGTAGGCAAAGTTTTCTTAAACGTTCAGACAGTACAAATCTATTCTGCTTCTTCAAAAACTTTCTGCCACTTCAAAAAGTAATACATAGAATTCTGGTTTGTTAAAAAAAAAAGATGACATCAGAAAAATTATTTTGTATACCATGAGAACGTTTTTTTGCGAATACGCCTTTCTAAAGTAACGTTGTAGAAGTGTTGAAGCGTTCCATAACACCCTAGAAGATTTTCATACCATAAGAACGTTACATACGACAGTCAGTATTTAACTAGTTACGGCTCGACGTCATAATCCCAAATGAAATGGTAATGAGAGCCAGTGTTCTTTCTTGTCTCCATCTCATACACTCATTCATACACCTCTCATCTCCATCTCCAACACTCATTAATACATCTCATTTCAATCTCCAACACTTTCATCTCCAACACTCTCCTACACGCTCTCCTACACCTCTCATCTCCATCTAGAACACTCATTCATACACCTCTCATCTCCATCTAGAACACTCTCCTACACCTCTCATCTCCATCTCCAACACTCTTACGTACACTTCTCACCTCCATCTCACCACTTCACACCTTCTTAGTCAGCCTATATATCACTCTCGATTCTTTCTGTGTGGCCAGCAGATGTCTCCTGGTGTTCCTTTTGTCACTCTCCAACATATCCACATTAAAGGCCACATCACTCTTGGGACTTCCTCGTTAGTCAGCCTGTCCATCCGTGTGACTCAACTGCTTCCCTAAAATTAAGTAACTGCTTGCACATTGGACTTGCTCGCATCTTCCCAGAGATACCAACACTTCATTTGCGTTCGTCCCGGTTATAGTATGCTAAATTACCCGTGTGTGTGTGTGTGAGAGAGAGAGAGATTATATTAACTGCATTTGATTATGAGGGATTATGTATTGTATGCCAGCCTGAATATGTGACTGTAATAGTTCCTGGGTATGTATGAAAATATAGAGTAGCTTGTGTGTGTGTGTGTTTACAGGTTATATTGGAGTGTGTGTTGTCATGGTAAGTTATTTTTGCTCTTTTTGCCTTATATAATTAAGAGCCTTGGCAGACACAGCAAGTTATAAGTGTCTCTCTCTGATTTACTTGTGCTGCTGACTGGGCAACAACTGACGTCAACAATACACTAAAATAGACGACAAAAATGAGCGTAAAATATTGACAAATGGACGTGAATGTAAATATAATTGGACATGACTGTACGTTATTATAATAATTATGGATAAGATTAGCTCATGAATGACACAACAGTAAAAGTGAACATACATACTTAAAATAACCAGTCGAGTTAAATACACACTTGATTATATGGACGGAAAGCGAATGTACAAATGAACATATGGATATTAAGCACATGCATAAAAGAAAAATGAATGTGTATTTTTAACTATAAAAGCAGCATAATCACACAATTCATATACGGTACTATAATTATACATTATATAGAGAGCGTTTCCCGTGACATTGTTCAGAATAAGGTGGCTTGCTAGTACAAAGTTTTGAGAACAAGAAAATGAAAAACATTGTTGGTGTAAGAGCTGGAGTCTATGATGATATTTCGTGGCAATGTTTGAAGGACTCTCGAACCTCCAATTTTCATATTTCATCACGGGGATCCTTAACTACTCGACAAAGTTGTACCCTCCTAATAATATAATATCCTCATCGATTAATTATTGTTTCTAGTTTGTCAGCGTACGAGGATTTATGAACACGGAAGTTCCCTTACTTGGATTAATACGACCTGCCGAGTGCCGTGTCCCCATATATTCTAATACCATACATCTTTGGCATCTAAAGTTGGGTACCTATTTACAAGGCGTGACGAGCATATATGTTTTTGTGTTGGGGGTTGTGTGTGGGTGAAGATATATGTTTGTGTTTGGATATATGTGTGTGTATATAAGAGGGGGTGGTTATATATGTGTGTGTGTAAGATGAGGGGGGGGGGTTATATGTGTGTGTGTAAGAGGAGGGGGTTATGTGGGGAGGGGAGTAGATATGTGTTCGTGTGAGGGGTGTATATGTTTGTGTGGGTGTGTATGCATATACATTTTTGTGTTTGGGTGTGTATATATTTTTTTGGGGGGTAACTGTGCTGATGGTTATGAGTTTGTGTATAGTTGCCCACACATGAAGCTGGTATACGTAGCTTCTTGTGAGGTAGCTATAACAGGAAGGAAAGTGAGCAAAAGTTATAGATAGCTTCATGTGTGGGCAACTGTACGTGTAGCCTCTCATGGGAAACAAACCCTATAGACTACATTCACTACATCACCATTTCCACATGAGAATAATATATAGCATCAGAGAACAGAGACACTCATACCAATAACGGGATAATAATATACGATACACGTGAGAGTAGACCGAGCACAACCACCATTAGTAATCCCGAGTAATATTAGACCCTGCCCTGACCTTCCTATTCTTAGCGCACACACACACACACACACACACACACACACACACACACACACACACACACACACACACACACACACACACACACACACACACACACACACACACACACACACACACACACACACACACACACACACACACACACACACACTGCCTTGAAGATGAAGGTTAGTTGGGGTTGGACTTGGCGACATTAAGGGGATGATGATAATACACTCTTGGTACTGTTTTCTCTATACTATGTAACACAACAACAAATTCTCTACTTGTGTGCGGAAGAAATCTGTTTTCTGTTATAGTTTTGGGGAATAAATATCTTAAGGAAAATATAAACCCTCTCGTCTGCAGTGGTTGTATTCAGACAGGTGTAGTTCTGCTGGTGTACTGGAGGGCTGTGATTCCTCCAAGCTATGCCACAAAGCAGTCTCTCCCAGGATAAATGTTGATTTGAAGCGCAATTTAGAAATTATATAGTAGTTTGCAGAACTTTTTTTTTCTGCTGAGTAAATCGTAAGGGTGACAACTCTACTTAATCACTAGTGGAATGGATGAGTATTCTCAGCAATGAGTACAGAAGTTCGTTTTTAGTTCTCGACAGCAGGTTACGATTAGAGTTATATGGTTTGTGAGTCTTCTTATCCAAACAATGTCGTTTTATGCTTGATCTAAAATTATATTATTTTTCGTCACTTGGTGCTTACACTGATACTTAACTTTACAAAGATTTATTTAACCAAGGAACTCTAATGTTAACGCATTTAACATACTTAAGAGTTATATGGGCTGCTATTATGATTTATCCTTAGTTTTCTGGGTATAAAAGTGTATGGATATAGAGAAGGCGGCCAAGCACTACACCAATGATTCCTTGGTATACTCGAA
>JAWZYT010004892.1:125000-135000 GCA_034508575.1 Petrolisthes manimaculis
GTAGTCAGTCAGTCAGTTACATATACTGTATAATTATATTGTATAGAAAAATTGTATGGATATATTGTATAGGAAAATTAGACAGGTGTAAAGAGGTATGTAAATTTATATGAAAATTATCTCTGCAACTTCATTCTAAAATTTTGTGTTATATTTTTTTATGTCATGAAGGATTAGTAATCAACATTTTTTTTTTTTATTCTGTATATCTGAAGTTTATTTTTTGCTGAAGATGAAAGAAAATATTACAAACATTCAATATGTGAACCAGTAGTGATTTTCAAAACTGACGGAAGATGGTGAATGAAAATACGTATGTCGATGTGAATATAAGGATAAACAAAAGACGCGGAATTAAGAGCATACGGTAGAGAAACTAAGGAAACTAGAAATAATAAGATAAATGTTGAAATCATAGAATGGAATTGATACAAATTATATATATATATACTAAACTTTTTCATGTTCATTTTTGTGCTGCCATCAATACAGACTTAGGAGAACCTTGCCACTAAAGGTCATGTACATTAATCGTTTGTATAAGTACATACTGTAACTTCACACCCTTTACCATCATGAAAGGAAAGAGATGTAGTATATGCCATTGAAGGACGAAAAGAGATATTAATGTTATTTCACGGAAATATGATTCGCCTATGGTACAAACAGGTGGTGTGGTTTGGTGTATACTTTATTTTTTGTTATGAATTCTGTGAGGAGGAGGAGGAGGAGGTGGAGGAGGAGGAGGAGGAGGAGGAGGAGGTGGTGGTGTAAATGTGTTGGTCTTCACAGGGGGTACTTAGTGAATACGAGTGGTGGGCAATTTTCTGGGTTATACATTTGTCTTTTCGTCTGTGTTTCTTACCAAGTATTTCCATCCCTGGTGCCCGGGCTATGGATGATGATGATGACTTATTATTATTAATATTATTATTTTCATTTTTATTTTATTATTAATTTTATTATTATTAATGGTGTTATATTATTATTATTATTTATTATTATTATTATTGTTATTGTTATTATTATTAATGGTGTTATATTATTTTTATTATTACTATTATTTTTATTATTACTATTATTTTTATTATTACTATTATTATTATTACTATTATTATTATTACTATTATTATTACTATTATTATTAATACTATTATTATTATTACTATTATTATTAATATTTCTGTTCACCCTCGGATATTTATCTTCTTGAATATCACTACAACTGAAATAGAACAGGTGTGAATTCCGTGATGGCGTATATGCTACAGTTACCTTGACTTTTACACATGGGGAAAAAACCTCACGTGTTATGTACACGCGTCGTTTTTCCTTCACCTTTACTTGAAGAATAAAGCACCCACACTACACGCTTATCCTTCACATTTACATAATCTATATTTTGATAATGTTATTAATCACTGAAGTGAAGAGGAGGAGAAGAAGGGAGAGGAGGAGGAGGAGGGGGGAGAGGAGGAGGAGGAGGGGGAAAGGAGAATGGGGGAAAGGAGAAGGGGTGGAGGAGGAGGGAGAGACCTTTTTCAATAACTGTACGGCGCCGCCCGAGGCCGTGTAATTAGCTGACGTGATTCTGCATTATTAATTAAATCCTCTCTGGTACAGATGATTACCCCTCGCTCACTAGTCCCATTTCTGAAGCGTTCATGCAGGTTGATGCGTCATATATATATAGTAAGGAATTGAGGACACTTTATTATAACTCAGGTAAGTCTGTCAGTATTCGCTTTACTAAACCACTAACAATATATATCGTGATCAAATAACATGCCTCTAGAAAACAGTTATTGAATTTGTGGAAACCTTTACATTTCAAAGTTAAGTTGGACAGTAAGACTTTTCCCAAACTATTTCAAATCGTTTGTCCTTAGTCGAACATGCATTTCTTCCATAGCACTGGCAAGTTTTAGCCTACGGCGTTGTTATAAAGGGAAAGATGCAGAAAAGCGATGAAGTTTTTATTTACTACAGGTTAAAAAAAAATATATTCTCGCCTTCCGGTACCCATCTACAGCCCTTAAACCTAACTCTGAAGATAGTATAAGTCTTAGGAAACGAATGAGGTGTAGTATTGTATTCATGTATAGTCATTCATTTTACACATTCTTTATTTTCCTTTTTTAAAACAACTTACATATACCGGTAGTCATGAGTCGGAGGGAAGGAGGGAGGGCAGAACATATACCCTTGACAGTACAACCCAACCTCTGCACAACACCACAACACGATGCCGCTAGAAATGCTATGAAGCTTTTGAAAGTAGCTGGTGGGCGAGTGGGATGCATGACGAGAATTACGGTGGTGGTGGTGGTGGTGGTGGTGGTGGTGGTGTTGGTGGTGACGTCATGAATAACATCAATACTAATGACGGGAAGGAATGGGTGACGATGTAAGTGGTATGGAAGAATGTATGTATGTATGTATGTATGTATGTATGTCGAACTGAGTACACGTGGCAGGGAGGAGGAGCTGGAGAAAGAGGGAGGGACGAAGGGAGGCAGAGATACGCTTCATGAGTTAGAAAAAAACTTACCTCCTCCCCTCCTCCCCTCCTCCTCCTCCTCCTCCTCCCTGTATGTCCTCTCTCAATGCCTTCCGCCTCCACGCCTTCTTCCTCCCTCCTCCCTCTCCACGCCTTCTTCCTCCCTCCTCCCTCTCCACGCCTTCTTCCTCCCTCTCCACTCCTTCTTCCTCCCTCCTCTCTACGCCTTTCTCCTTTTTTCCCTCCCCAATTCCCTCCTCTTTTTTCTTCCTAATTCCCTCATCTTCTTTCTCCCTAATCCCCTTCTCTTTTCTCCCTCCCTCCCTCCTTCCCTTCTCCACACTCATTATTTCACTGCATGCCTTCACCTCAATACCTCACTTCCTTCCTTACTTCTTTACTCTACTTTCTGACCCCAGCTCTTTTCACTCCCTCAATGCCTCTCTCCTCTACAATCTCTCCCTCGCTGCTTCCATTCTTCCCTAGGAGTCCCTCTTCCCTCCCTGCCACCCCTATCACTCTCTTACATCTTTCCCCCTTCGAGTAGCACCCCCCCCTTCCCTCTCAACCTCCCTCCTCCCTCCTCCCTCTCTCTCCCTCTCTCTCTCCTGCTGCTTCCCAGTCTGTCGGAGCGAGTCGAGTCTAGTCAGTAGCTTGTGTTGTGAGGGCTCAGGCTCATACTTATATCCCACCCATCGTGTTGTGAACGCAGTGGGAGAATCGGTGTGAAATATAATAGTGATCATTTTACATTATACCCACAGTGAAAATCATTGTGCCACGAAGAGGTATTAACACAGCCGTACGGTACTTTATATTTAAGGGACTCTGTGATGATGTAGTCAGAAAATTGGAGGGGAGAGAGTCCTTCAAAATATTGTCACGAAACACCACCTATAGAGAAGGAGCGTGTTTCGTGGCATAGTCAGAAGGAATCAGAAGCCTCCAAATTCTCATACACGATCACCGGGTCCCTTAGTCTCTATGGCACAGTCCAACTCGTCCTTCCGTCATCTATTAACTAGTCATGCACCAACGATTCATTCACATACGCGCCATGCTTGCTCCTGTCGTTTGTAAATGGTCCACTCGAAAGCACGTATTGTTTTCACTTTTTTTTTTTTCGCACTCACATAACTTACTACAAAAATATTCACAATTAAATATGCTCATTTGAGTTTATTGTAAGTTGTAGCTTACCTTATAAACACTCATCTCTCTCTAACTCACTCTTTCACACACACACACACACACACACACACACACACACACACACACACACACACACACACACACACACAGACCTTAGTCTCGAATTACAAGTCCAACCCGAAGGACTGGTTATAGGGCCGGAAGTGTCAGATAGCAGGAGTTGATATATTTGGGAGGCAGACCCCACCACTACTACCACTACTACCACCACCACCACTACTACTGCTACCACTACCACTACTACCATTACTACCACTACCACTACTACTACTGTTGGGCCCTGATGAGTGTCTGTGTAGCATTACCAACACGAATAACATCTTGGCTGTTTATTTTTTTATTTTTTTATTTCGAATCCGATCGATATGCTTGGCCCTGCTATATATATATATATTGTGTGTGTGTGTGTGTGTGTGTGTTGAAATGTTCGTGAGAGAGAGCGAGCTAGTGCATGACTGACTGCTTGTGTGTGTGTGTTCACTTACACTTTTATATGAGAGAGAGAGAGAGAGAGAGAGAGAGAGAGAGAGAGAGAGAGAGAGAGAGAGACTCGTGTAAGTTTGCGTGATGGTGATGTAGCCTGCTGTAGTTACTATGGCAATACCACACAGCTGATCTCTCTCTCTCTCTCTCTCTCTCTCTCTCTCTCTCTCTCTCTCACCATGACTCACCCAGTCTGTGATAATGTATAACTCTATCACTATAAATGTATGAAGAATAACCACCATTGGTGGAAATAAAATTTATTATTATTATTATTATTATTACTCTCTTCCGATGCTGAGGCAGTAGCTGAAATATGACCTTGATGACTGGAGAGCCTGATGAATGAATGAATGTAAAGATTGAAGTGTTTGATGAAAGAGAATGCTAATGAATGAATGAATGAATTTGATGACTGGCGAATATTTAAAAAAACAAAGAATGAGTGAGTGTATATGAATGAATATGATGACTGGTGAATGATTAAATAACAAATACATGTATAAGCTGAAGTGAGTGTATGATGAATAAAAGTAATGATTTTGATATTAAGACTGAAACGTGTAATATGTGAATTATTTATGAAGACTGTGTATAATGAAAAAAAAATATGTATGAATGTGGAACCCGGCGTTAGTTTGGTTAGGGAGGACCCGAACGAACAGGAGCAACAACAACTAAACCAATGTGAAATCGAACCGTCTTAAAACTACCTCGCTGGTGGTGATGCAATCTTAGCCAGCCGACGAGAGCCTCCCCACCCCTCCCTCTCCCTTTCACTCTCACTATCCCCCCTTCCATCTCTCTCTCTCTCTCTCTCTCTCTCTCTCTCTCTCTCTCTCTCTCTCTCTCTCTCTCTCTCTCTCTCTCTCTCTCTCTCTCTCCCCGATGCTGAGGCCAAAAATAGTGTGTGCGTGTTACAGTGAGAATGGTGACGTGTAGTGCCAGGAGTGCCAATGGGAGTGCCAACAGACGAGTGCCACTTCCTCGCCCCCTGCTGCTGCTGCTTCTTCTTGGCATCATCATAACACTCACCGTCACTTGCTGCCTTCCTTACTCTACATTCCAACCAACCATTATCATCAACAACAACAGCAACAGTCGATACTCACTCTACTAAAAAGTTCACTAATGGCTACCTTTCTATTCAAAACAATCATACACATCAACAGTAGCAGTCGATACTTACTCTACCAAACTAATGACTACCTTTCTCATCAAAACAATCATACACATACACAACAACAGTAGCAGTCTATACTAGCTCTACCAAAGTACTTGCTAAATGGTAGTACCTCTCTCATCAAACAATCATCATTTACCATCCTCTCATCAAATTGAATCGTCATTCACTCTTATCTGTCCCCAAAAATATAATCATCATCACTCACTACAATGCAAATAATGTAAAATCTCGTCATTTTCTAAACCTCCTTGCATATATCTATCTCTTACCATACTGTACATACCATCAAAATTGTCGTCGTGTCCTACTTGCCAACAGAACCTAAGGACTAAGAATACGCCACAATAGAATTCTAACCCCACTGATCTGGTATACATATTTGAGGAACCCAACAATGACACTTGATCATAGAGCAAGGATACAACCACAGCAATCAATCCTTAATCATTCATTACGACTCCACTCTAATTGTTGTGATTGGCAGCTTATACAAACAGGAGACCCTAAACGATTATTAATTAAAATACGACCCTTCATCTGCATCCCACTCACCTCACACGTCACCATAGTAAACAACCTCTACCTCCATTTTTGTACCATTATAATGCCTCTTATTAACACTCCACATTCCATTCAATAACAAGCACCTCCTTTATGATACTCTACACTACTCCAATACTACATTCTGAACTCCTCCACTACTTGCTGTATTATGATCTTACTCTATATACCAGCAAACAAACTCTATCCCCCCAGCGCACACACACACACACACACGCACACACACACACACACACACACACACACACACACACACACACACACACACACACACACACAGTATGGTTTCGGGTCGCAAGTCTGTGAGTGCTATACCTGTATTATTAACCTAGTTTCATATCACTTTACCATATCCATAAAAAGCAATAACAGAATACATTTCACACCACATAACTTAATGCATGTCGTCCTGTATAGTCCTCCATTGTCATACCACAACGCCACTTCACGTTTCAGTATTACCCTTTTTTAGTAAAACGTATTCCCTATACTATTATATCATTTCTTTAGCATCACGTGTCCTCCAGCACATAATATAATAACACCATTCACATCATCACGACCACCAACAAAGCACCACACAATCTGCCAACACATTACCCTACAGTACCACCATTTACCACCGTCAGTACCATCTCACAAATCCTCTTCTACCTGCTCTATATCCCACTTAGTCCTACGCACCACACCCCATCCCACTCAACCCTCTGTCTTCTTCTCATATAGCAACTCAAAGGCTACCAGCATCTTGTACATATTTTCAGCACCACTTGACACTAATACTCATAAACTGTACTACAACGCCTTCATGCATTACTAACCTCAGCACCACAGAACCCTATGCACTGCAACATACACAAATAATTCCCCAATCACATTTTACAGTACCCTCACACCCATACGCAACACATACAACACATACAACAACCATAACACGTTCGTAGTCACAGCACGCTCAGCCGAAACACACACATACATACACACACACACACATACACATACACACACATACTCTGTCACCAGTACCCTCTCACTCACTCCCGCACTCACTCACTGGCTAGTCAGGGTAGCAGCAGCAGGAACAGGAGGAGGACGAGGAGGAACTTGGCGAAATATTGATCCCAGACGCCCATTGTTGACACTGATGAGGGCGGCTGAGGGTGGTGTGTGAACGTTGCTCGCCCTCGTATATATGTGTGTGTGTGTACAGGTGTGTATGTTCGACGACATGTTTGTGTGAGGTGTAGGAGAAGGGAAAAAGCATGAAGCTTACTTATTAAAGTGTGAGGTGGGGGAGGCATGAGAGAAGAGAGGAAAGTTGCGTCGATCTCCACACGTGGCTGCGCGGGCTACTACCACCACCACCACCACCACCACAACTACCACCACGCCACCTACTGCCTGAACGGTGACGCGTTCTCCCAGCAGGAAGGCAACAGCAGCAGCGGTGAGCGGAACATTAACAACAATATACTTTTACACCGTCAAACATAGTGTGTGTCGTGGCCCTGTGTGGTGGACAAGTATGTGTATATGTGAGACACCACAGGCAAGAATGGTGTAACGCCGGCGGGATTGTTGTTGGTGTGGGGCGCGTGGGGGCGTGGTGGTGGTGTTGTGTATTGCCTGGAGTGGGGGGCGTGGCGGCAAACCTGGCCCAGCAACGGGGTGTGGAGGAACCTCCAAGGTTCCTGGAGGAGGAGGAGGGGGGGGGGAGGGGGAAGAGGAGGCAGGGACTACGGCGTGTTCGGTGTGGCGTGAGGTAGTGGCGGGGGCTGATGGTGATGATGGTGGTGGTGGTGGAGGTGGGGGACAACAACATGATACCGTAGTCAGTGGTGGGCCAATGCCAGCCCCTCACCTCAGTTCGGACCACACCGCCAGGTCCTCGCGTCGCAGTACTACCCGTGGTGGTGATTCTGTGCGCCTGCCTCAGCGCAGTTTTTCCTTTAGAGAACGTTCTGATTCTCTTGGCTGCTCTGGACCCTCAAGTTCTCTCCTATTACGCCCTCACCTGCCCGCCCACCAGCCCTCCCAGCACTTGTGTATGGACCTGGAGGTGCCGGAGGCGGTGCGCCGCCAAAACCTGACAGTGAACCATTCTTTCCCTGACCTGTACGATATGGCTGGTCGTGACAAGCTGCCCAGAACCCTCTCCACATCAGCTCTTCGCATCAAAAGTCGCTCAGTCTTCTGGGAAAAGTTCTGGCAGGGCCCCCAGCAACCTCGTATCTCCAGCAAGCTGTGAGTACTGTACTGCTTGACACACAAGTACTTTGGTACAGTGAGAAAAATTTAACTGTAACTGGAAACATAATATGAGGAGGCTTATCATTATGAGGAGAAAGAAGCCTTGAAAATGTACGGACTTTTGTTTTGAGGTGTTTTTGTGTGTTTTCGTAATATGAACCGAATGTCTTCAGGGTTGGCCTAGATTCAGCTTACGTTAAACATGTGTTGATGTCATTAATTTCAAATCCTAATGTTCTTTCAACATCACAACATTTTATGTGATGATGGGATGATTTTCAAACCCTATTAAACACTCTAGTGATATGATTATACGAATGTAAAAAAAATGCTTCAAAATTAAGCCCAATACCAATGTTCAGTTTGCAAACGTTCTGAACCCATATATTTGTTATGTTGACTCTCAAATATTGTGTTCAGATACTTACCAGAGTGTATACCAATTTTTTGTAACCTTGTGGTTTGAATGTTTTTTTAAACTTTTGGTGTGTGTTTAAGAAAGGAAGCACGAATTTTTTTTGTTACGAAACTCCCGTGACAGAGCCTGAGACTGGAGCCCACACTGGCTGAGCATTATTACATGTTTGAGAGCCTTAACTCACACTACCTTGGCATGTGGAGGCAGAGTGAGGCAAGTCTCTCAAGCATGATAATTGCGTTCTGGCGGTATGAGTTCACTTTGGCGCAGTGCATTAAGGGACCCAAAGTTTTATCAGCGAATTGAAGCCGACTTGTCCACCCAAAGTGAGATCAAACTCAGAGGGCACAGACTAAAACTGAATAAATCTGTTGCTGGGAAGGGTTTTGAGGAATTGGTACCTTCTAATACACTCTCAATTATTATTGCCAAAATCCATAACTTTAAAGCATGTAACCACAAGTACTCCTTCCAGTCCTACAACTGCTTCTGGTGTCTATTCTCTAAAGAAAGTCCACTATCTAAGGAGTGACTACTACACCAGTCCCAGTCCCAATCAATACTAAACGAGGGAAGAGCTGAGGGACACGATTATTGTTATTGTTAACATTGATTTACGTCTATTGGCAGGACACCTCGAAAGTTTTGGGAGACAAACTTTGATCTGTCCATTTTCTCTTTACCAAGCTATTTACTTTCAATACTGAGGCGTGTCAGGAGCAGATAATAAAAAACTGATTGCTATTAGGTGGAACAAGGAATGTCAAAAACTATGTAGTGTTGTCATTAGTTGTCTTTTCTAGTGAAGTGGAAAGAGGATAGAGAGTCTTGGCTCTTTTAGAGTATATGGATTTTATGTCATGCCTGCCAAAATCAATATTAAGTGGTGGAGGAAAGAAGAGTGATTCTTGTCGGTGTTTTAGAGATTACATAAGTTACCCTCACAAAACGCGCAACGAAACAGATCCCATACTCGTGTACTGAGCCATAGACAGTTTGTTGACATATCACTAACCTTCTAAGTATTATAGGATCAAGGCAGAATAAACTAACCCCCTCAGGATGGGAAATAAAAAAAGAAATAAGTACAGTACTATTTGTGCCTGCTTAATATAGAGTTATCTGCTTATTAATGACGTAAATCTTAGAGTGATCTTGTGTTTGATTTACAGGCATTCCAGCTGGTTTGAGATAACGTGTGTGTGTGTGTGTGTGTGTGTGTGTGTGTGTGTGTGTGTGTGTGTGTGTGTTATATCCTTGAAGTTGATTTTGTGCCTGGCAGGGTACATAAAGCTGGGATGATAAAGTGTACGACAAGTGTGGTGAGAAATACAGGTGTTTGCATGTTGTCTGTCTGATGTGTGAGGAGGGAGGGAGGGAGGGAGAACGT